>JAIQCU010000081.1:0-100438 GCA_022114935.1 Leptestheria dahalacensis
GCACGACGCTCTAACCAACTGAGCTAACAGGCCCCGTGTTGTACCTCTCAACGATAAATTCAAATGACGCTCCGCGTCGCCACCTGCGGGTCGTATTACGTACTAATTAACCCGTGCTGCATTAAGCACTGGTGTGCAAGCGGCCTGTTAGCTCAGTTGGTTAGAGCGTCGTGCTAATAACGCGAAGGTCGTGGGTTCGATCCCCTCACGGGCCAGTTTTTTTCTCGATCGTTTAATTATATCTTCATTAAATGAATTAACTTGTCCATGTTATACTACATATTAATTATTTTCGATGTGATTAATGTACGTATGATTATCTTTTTTAAATAATAGCATTATATTGGCTTATATTCATCTTTCCACTTGGTTCACATGATATTTGCTTATCTGTATTCTTTTATCACTTGTATAATGTATATGAAGCAGTTCCAGTCCAAGTTAAATATAGTAATAACAAGCTCTATAAGGCTGTTGCAGTGTAATTGTGATTGTATAATGTCAGAAAATACGCGGCACATTTACAGCATGTACACAATTGAAGCCACATCAAATTCCTTTTGCTAACGAAACCAAGCCAACAAAAAAAATTAATAACAAACAAAATTATTTAACGTCTCTGGGTCCTTTTTCATCGAAGAGACTCTCTGTGTGTAATTTTTTTTTTAAAGCTAATCCAAAATGTAATTTCTGCGAAATTTGTTCAAAAGGTATCCGTCCTGAATTTGTAAATTACAAAAGCCAAAAAGCAATGAGAAAATGACTAGTTTTTCTTCCTTTTCCTCTTGTGTTTATCCAGAAAATTGTTTCCCTTAATTAAGGGAATTCATTAATGAAGAAATAAAAACCTTGAAAATAAAAACTGTAATAGTGCACCGATCGGTTTTCTTTCGTTTAAACCGCTCGTCGACTTAACGTTCTTTCACGACTATTCTCACGTGAATAGGACGCGGCACTGGACTGACTGCTGCGGTGGGGCGACCCGTTGACCCGGCGTCGATTGCGCCGCATCTTGACCATGTCCTCACCGAAGACGTCACCCGCTCGCAGCGCCGATATCAAGTCATCGAACTCTCCTTTATCCCCGTGGATTGTCCCGTTCTCAGCAGCACTGCTCTTGAATCCCAGTCCGTTGGCCACCCGTGTTAGAAGACCGTCCTTGCTGGTCCGACGTTCGATTGTTCGTTTCCGCAACTGATGATCAAATTAATGTGAAGTTGTAATTTAGAATAAAAACGTTAATGTTTATCTTACTTCAGCTTCCTGTTGAGCCCGTTTCTCCTCCTCTTCCTTCTTCCGGCGGAGGGCCTCGTTCTCCTGGCGGGCCTCGGCCATGTTGCTCAAAAAAACGTCGAAGACGCCGAAGACTTCATCCGGTTGAGCGCTGGATGCCTCGTCGCCGAACATCTGAACTACGCGCTCAAACTATCGCAAATTACAAAATTCATAAATACATTATGAAATAAATAAAACGTACGCATTGATAAACAGCAAATTTGTTAGCAACGATACAGTAATGACGATAATACGAATAATTTACGTTACCCTAGACTTCATGTCCTGGAACATATCCTCCAGCTCGGAGAACTTGTACGCGGCAGACGCGAGGAACTCCTTGACTGCGGGGATGAAGCGGTCCCCGTTGAGCCCCGTCTGCGAGTGCGACCGGTGGTACTCGAGTTCCCGTTCCACTTCCCGCAGACCCGTTCTCAACTGGCCCATTTCCTTCTCCAGCTCCGATAGACTAATTGTTTTAATTCCAATTAGTTAAATATTTAAGTAAAAACTTGATTAAACGCATAAATGTAGGGAACAAGTCAATTTTACTTGACTTTCGAAGCTTCCCGAACATGTCCGAGGTCCTCTTCCAGCTTCAGAACGTCCTTGAACTAAAGTTCCAAAATTTGTCGTTTTATTTGTAAATTAATTACCATAATTCAAACGAATTAAAAAGAAATTACCTTAGTTTCCAAAATGTCGACAAGGTAATGCAAGAGAGTCGTATGTTTCGACGTCGAGGATTTGGTGTCGATTAGACGGTTCAGACTGGAGATGCGGAATCCGATGGCGTTTCCTCTCTGACCTCGGTTCATGTAGTTACCGACGGCCAGGACGAGTTCCAGGAGTTTTTTCAGTTTCTTGCTCCTGGAGACTTCTTTGGAAGCTTCCAGAATGGCGCCGATCTTGGGTTTGATCTCGTTGATGCTCTGCGCGAAGCGCTTCTTGTAGTACAGAGTGTTAAGACGCTGTTCGTAGCGGCTGATCCTGCGCAAGCAAACAGGATGCGTTAAACAAATTGAGATAATCCTAACTAATAATAATTAAATAATATCTAATTAACTAATAATAACCGTTAAAAATGTCATATCTATAATAGAAATAATGCTACTAATTAACTAGCAACTATGTGTTGGTCACGTTAATTCAAAACGTTACGATTAAAATTGATATTTCGATCGGAGTTTTTACTTGGACACATCGTAGAAGAAACGATCTGCACGCGATAGATTCTCGATATCGTTGGCGTGTTCGTCGAGGAGAGCGCGCTCTTCGTTGGTCGGTATAAACTTCAATAGCTGCTCCACCATGTCCATTGGCAGCTCTTCCTTGCTGTCCATGCTCAGGATGGCCCTAGTCGACCAGAATGCCATTAAATACTAGTTTTTTTTATAATATTTTATCTTTTAAACTTGACTGGAAATTCTGTTAATAAGATATTATTCAGCTTAAGTAATTAATTAATTACTGTTTCAATTCGGGTTAACTGAGCATAATTAAAAGATTCCAATTTAAGGTTAATAAAAAACTTGTTCGGTTGGAAACTAATATTTTAATGCGTTGATTATGTAAGAGAAAATTTGCGGATGGATTGCGGATTTACCGGATGAGCTCTTCGTTGGTCATTTTCAGTTTGGACAGCAGAATGGTGCAGTTCTGGGCCCGTCGGCCGTCAATCACGGCCGTCGATTTCAGTTTCGCTTTTCCCAGTTGTCGTAGATCCTCGGAAGATCCTTCGTTCTGTATACATAAAAAATCCATATTTCAACCCGCTGGTGTTGTTATTGTATTATGAGAATATTAAAATGTTTACGTTAATTCCGTTTCGCTGATAGGCCGAGAAGAGTTTATCAAACTCGGACAAATCAATCATCTTGTAGAGCTTGGCTTCATCCAGCTCCGCCCATATGGTGCCGCCCACTTTGGCTTCCGGTAACTTGGTCCAATTGAAACACTTGAGGGGCACCGATGAGGTCGGGATGTCCTTTTTCACCACCGGTTTGGCGCTGCTGAGAGACGGAAGCCCCGGCGGAGGTGGCGGAGGGGGTCCGGCTGCTGGCGGAGGCGGCGGAGGTGGCGGAGGAGGCATCTTCAACGTGTCCGGACCCTTCGAAACGAGGCTGCTCAAAGGCGTGGGATTGAAGTTTAAACTGGTGCGGATGTTGGCCTTGGCGTCGTCCGGAAGACTGGTTCCAGAACCCGAAAGGATCAGTTCCAGACGGGATCGTTCTTGGCGTTCCAGGTGCAGCTGCTGGTTGAGTTCGTTGAGCGCAAACTCGAGGTCGTTGACCTTCTGCTTGGCCTCTGAATGCGAGAGAGTTTCCCGTTCGAATTTCTCCTTCAAACGGTTTAGCGAATCCTCGGCATCTTCCTAAAAATTTCGGATAAACACACATTAAATAATAATACAACAGTCATCACAATGATAGTACTGAATCAAACTTATTAAAAGTAACCTTTTCTTGTAATCGTAAGTCGAGTTCTTGTTCTTTCAAGGCCAGTTTGTTGCCCAATTCGTTGTTTTCTTTCTCCAGGTCCTCAGCTTTGGTCTGCGCTGCTAACAGCTCCTGCTCAGTGGCCAGTCTGATCGAAAATATTTGAATTAATCCCCCAAAAATGTTTGATCATATCGGGCCATTGAATTACAATTGAACGATTTTCTTGACGTCGATTTCCAGCGGCGCCAAATCAGGATCGTCTCCGTTCTCTCCCTGCAGGATGAGCTGCTGAACGATCCGGTCGAACAACAGCCAGTGATACGGGTGCGATCCATAATCCACTAAACAATCAAATTTCAAATATTAATGATTAAGAATAAGATAATTCGATTGGTAACATGAAATGATGGTTGTTACGAGGTAAAAGTAGAAAATGCTGCAGGACCGACAGGAAATGCGGGAAAGCTGCCGTGTGCGTCAGTTTCTTCCGCAGACATTCGATCATGCTGGAAACGCTCTTGGTGTTGACGTGAACCTGGACAAAGTAAATATCGTCGACGTCAAACTGTCCAAACCCGTTATCGATATCGAGGATATATCAATGATTACCTCGTCATAGCGGCGGGCCAGCTCCCTCTCATCTTCCGCTCGGACCATTTCGAAGAAATCCAAATGCCTGACAATTTGAATATGAAATGATGAAATCAAAGTCTCGATAATATCAGACTTTTACACGGGAAAGATTCGTTGATGTAAATATCAAATAACCTGTCGAGCGTCTGATTCTCATGGGCTCTGAGCTTATCGACGGCCGGCTGAATGCCCAGCATCAGGAGTTCGTAGCGCAGGTGGAGCCGGAATTCCAGGTTGTCTTCTCCAGGACCGTAGTTGAGCAGCGCGTTGATGAACGACATGATGGCCGTCTTGAGTCCGACGTCATCGCGGTAGACTCCGATATTCCGGTCCAAATCGTTCATGATGGTCTGGTAATATCAAGTAACAATATCAACTGTTAGACAGAGAATGACGAAAGTGTCCTGGACAAAAAAAAACCTGGAATCTGGTACGTTCTCCAGCGTATTCCTGGAAGTGGAGCATGGCTTCGAGGACTTTGCGGTGGCCGCCGGGGACGAGACACACCGCGCCGAGTATCTCCAGGACGGCCATTTTCACTTTGGGATTGTCCGCGGCCAGACTTTGCGAGATGATTTTGATGGACAGCGGATGGGCCAGAACGTGAGCGCGTCCCGTCTGTTTACATATTGGATATTGACATGATATTCTTATCGTTTGACTCGCTTTACACAGTATTAGACTAACTTCTACCTTGACGTATGGATTGGCTTAATATAAGTCTTTTAATGACAAGTGTAAACGGTAAGCAGATTAACCGGAAGGATGAAATGATTAAAGTTAAGTGTCCTTTTTGCATACCGAGTTATTCATCAGAGCCTTGACGCATCCGATGTAGGCGTAATGGAGCGGACTGTGCGCCGTCATCAGGTCCATCGACGAGAGGGCTTCCAGCAGACACGGCAATCCATCCAGCTCGACGAACCTGAGGACGAACGAGTGCGGCTGAGTCCGCAGCGCCGTCTTCAATCCGTCTACCATCTTGGTCCTCGATTTCATCTCGTCGTCATTGTCCTCCGCAAACGGAAGCTATTTAATAACCAACCAATTGAGAAAAAACAAAAAATCCATTCGTAGCAAAATTTAAAATTTGGATAACATAACAATAATATAAAGTTAATTTAAGTTAATTTTATGACAAAGACCTGTGCTATAGCGTTGACTTTAACGATGTAATGTTCCGGCAGGTTGGAGACGTTCGTTTCTTCTCCGGAATCCTAAGATAATTAGAAACAATTAACTCACCAGACCCGGAAAAGGTAAATTAATTGAGATATTTATATATATTACAAAACAGAGAATAACCATTAGAATCAAAAGGAAAAGCAGGGCGTTTAAAAGAGTGGCCAAGACTCAACGACCCGTTAAGAAAGAAGAAGAAGAAGAACAGAATAGCTAAAGTTGAATTGAAATCGTATAATAACAAGGCAAGAAGGGAAATCAAAGTGTCACCTTCTTCCGGTTACAATAGATTTGCCATTTCTTCTCGGCGGGAAGAGCCAACATGGCCGCCCGGTTGGGAGGAGTCAGATCCAGTTCTTCCTGTTTTGACGCAATCCAATTGAAATATCAATATTATGGCTAACAGTAACTCATTTAAAGATGATTGCTATTTTTTTTTACAGCAAATTCGATTACGAGCTAATCCGATTGGTTTGTTTGGCGACCCAAATGAAAACACGACAGCAGAGAATATCCTATGGCTTCCTTCAGACGCTTGGGCCACAAAAGAAACCAGTGAAGGTAGATTACACCTTATCGACGTACTTTGTTGGCTGTCTATCTCACCCATCTACCGATCTATCTATCTATCTGTCTGTCTGTCTATCTATCTATCTATCTACCTATCTATTCACATGCACGTGTATTGAACTATCTCGCTAACTGACGTCCTGTGTCTATTTGTTTAACCGTTTATCTGTCTGCATATCTATCTACCTACCGACCTACCTACCTATCTATCTACCCACCCATTTATCTTTCAACCAGTCTATCTATCAACTATCTACCCATTGATCTATCAATATACTGTCTATCCGTTTATCCGTCTGCGTATATCCCTTTATATCTAGCTAACCCTGAACCAAAACAGCTGTCTATCCATCTATCCGCACGCAAGTGTATTGAACTATCTATCCATCTATCTAACAATCTGTTGTCTATCTAACTACCTGTCTAGCCACCTTTCTTCCTTCTGTCTATACACCCATTCGCACTACTTAAAGTGAACACGACAACAAGTTACGGCATAATTTCATAATCTTTAACTTAAGTTAAAACTTATATTCTTATTTTTTTTTAATCTAGTTGGGTATAATTTTACGCTAAAAGCATTATTCCGCAAAAAAAAAACTAAACACTACTGAATTGTCTGTTGCCTGCTGTTGTGTTGTTTTCACTTTTGGGCACAACAGTTTGTTACCACAAGTTCAGCAAACTTGGCGTTCAGCTCGGCTTCCTCGGGCATCGGCTGCGTCGGCGTCATCGTCTGCAGGTGCAGCATCCCGTTCTGGTTCACTACGCAGTACGTTATCTCCGGAGCTTCATCCTTCTATTAACATTTTCCATTCCGTTTAACTCACTTGACAAGACATTTAACTTAATCGTCTTCATGTCTAACATTAATTTTATAGAATTTTAACAGTAATTAAGTTATTGGGCGATTTCGTGAGTTCATTGGTTGATTACCTGGAAGCATCCGCACCATCCGCGTCGGCCTCTGGTGGCCGGCATTTTGGGAACTTGAACTTTGACCTGCGACAGCGCTGACCTCAGACGTTCATTCCAGGCGGACCAGTGGAACTGCGGTCGTCTGCTTCTCCAGGCCCGCGTCACGTCCGGAAGCCTCAGATCCGGACGCGATAAACGGTGCAGGTGAAGGCGCGACGAGACTGACGACACCACCTTGTCCAAATCAATCAAATATTCGTCATTGGAAATTCACTTTCTTATTTTAAAATAACTAATAACTAATAACTAATAACTAATAACTAATAACTAATCTCACTTAACTGTAATCAATTAGCTGAAAATTCAGTAGAATTTTTAATCCGGCCGTGCGGAATGGATTCAAACGCGGCGGGACAAATGCTTCCGGTGATTTTTTCATTTGACTCGGCAAAGAAAGAATCTCGACCGCTGGAACGACAAGTCTATTTTTAAAGACGACTGAAGAAAGGAGAGAGGGACTAAATTTGGCACAGCCTCAACAATTCTGGTCCCCCCTTCCCCTCACCTTTTGTGCAGACTCTCTAACAATTCGTAAATCAATAACACTTAGACTTAAATGAGTTGCGAAATTAAATTTGGGAAAGGACTAAGGAACTAGCCTATATTTAATTATAATTAACTTTAATTACGCAAAATAACTACAGTAAAACAGGTGACGGAAGAGTGTGATTATACATTAACTTTAAATCGATATCGACACGAAATCGATTCATTTAACTTACATTGGAATTCACTTGCACCCAGTTGCGATAAACCGGATTATCCATTTTCCCTCTCTTATCTTTCTCTTCGCGATTCAGTGTTTAATTGCGATTAAGTTTAAATAAGATTCGCACACACACACATAACGTGTGTGTGTGTGTGGGCTGGCAAAGACGCCGGAAGCTACTGCGGGCGTCTCAGGGCGTCGCCAAGTCCAGGCACCAGAAATCGTCTTCCCGTTTCAAAAATAAACAAAAATATAAATAATATTTAAAAGAAACAGGAAAAGAAAAACACCGTCGGGGCAGGTCGACGAAGTGTGTTATTTCTAATCATTGTTGTTACTTCTATAAATAAATAAATAAATATAAGTAATATCTATTTTATTAAAATCAATTCAATTAAGTTAAATATACAGTTAAATTAAATATAGAATGTAGGAAATACGAGACAAGTTATTGATTCAAACTCAATTCATTACAAATATTTTAAAAAATAATAATAATACATTTTTTAAAAAATCGGATTAAAAAAAAGAGAGCGGAAATACTACAGTTACGTGGAATACTTTTTTATTATTTTGTGAACAGTCAAAGAAGCTTACGGTACAATACAAACGCGGAACCCAAGAAAGTCACAGAAAAAGGTCCATCCGCTTGGGAAACACACGCCCTTGCGGGATCCTTCATTCATTCAATTTCGAAATAAATTAAAAAGGAAATTATCAACACGCCTTCGTCATTATCATAACTTTCCAAGTCGTACGCAGACCTACAATTGACATTTTCAAAAGAAAATCTAAACAATAGATTATTATCTAATTACGATTAAGACGTGTTATTTGTTCGTGTTTTTTACTGGCAAATCAAGTCCTTGATGTATCTTTAAAAAAAAATTATAGGAGGACCAGTTTTTGACTAGCCATGTCAAAAATTAGTCCGTAGCCAAAATATACAATACAAAAACTAAATAATAGTTTATCTACTGACAATCAATTGGTCAAATCAAGTCCTAAGCTTATATAGATTTGTGAGGACCAGATTTTGACTAGCCATATCAAAAATTAGTCCGTAGCCAAAAATATCTAATTCAAAAACTAAATGATAGTTTATCTACTGACAATCAGTATGGTCAAATCAAGTCCTTGGTTTAGACAGACTTACGAGGAGGACCAGATTTTGACTAGCCATATCAAAAATTAGTCCGTAGCCAAAATATGTAAAATTAAAACTATATAATCGTTTATCTGATACAATTGATGTGGTCTTTCACTCTTTATACGGTCAAGTCGAGTCCTTGGTTATACAACCTTAAAGGAGGACCAGATTTTGACTAACCATGCAAAAATTAGTCCGTAGCCAAAATGTTTAATACGAAAATTAAATAATAGTTTATCTACTTACAATTAAAACAATCAAATCAAGTCCATGGTTTATGCAGACTTACGAGGAGGACCAGTTTTTGACTATCCATGTCAAAAATTAGTCCGTAGCCAAAATATACAATACAAAAACTAGATAATAGTATATCCACTGAATACGGTCAAATCAAGTCCTTGGTTCATACAGACTTATAGGAGGACCAATTTTTGACTAGCCTTGTCAAAAGTAAGTCCGTAGCCAAAATGCATTATACCAAAACCTAGACAAAAGTATATCTAATTACAATTAATACGGTTTTAAGATGGCAAATCAAGTCCTGGTTGACAAAAAAAGAACACCAGGGGACCAGTTTTTGACTAGACACATATACGTACTATGAAAAACTAGTCCGCAGTCGCTAGACCCCAACATATAATTGAAAAACGACTCACAACATAAGCAACTAATTAAATTAGTTGATTCATAAACGGTCTCTTTTTACCAGCCAATCAGTGATAAGCAACTAACAACCAATCAGAAATTAAAGACGTAAATAGAAGAAAAAGGAGGAGAGGAGAAAACGAATGACAGGAACAGCAACAAGAAATAAGAGACAGAGAAACAAGGAATTAATGAGTTGCAAGCGGGATGCTGGAGGAATGATGTGTGTCACGGCTTGCCTTGAAACCTCTTCAAGGCCAATCTGTATTTCCACCTCCGCCAAATTCACACTAATTACGAGTACACACCCACGATTCACTGTGATTTTCATTCGTCCTCACCTCTGCTTGTGTGATCAGTGCAACAACGGACCGACGCGGAAGCATCACCAGAGTTTAAATGTTATAGGAAATGCAATGAAATCGGACAAGTGGGTTTCAGCTGCTCAAAGTGAGAGGGAGATTTGACCTTCGGCTAATTCATGCCGTCTCTTCTTCTTTTCTCCCTGTTGCATGGCCTTCTCCCGCCAATTTATTCAAATCATGTCTCGTCTATTAACGGTTTTATCTTTCTATCTATCTATCTACCCGACTATCTAGCCATTCATCTGCCTGTATACTTCGACTGCTATCTGTCTACGTATCTCTTTGTCTACCAAGTGACCTGTAAATCTCACTATCTATTATATCGGCCCAACTGTCTGTCTGCTTCTGAAGTCGCTACTTAGCTGTCTATCTATCTCTCTATCGAATTATCCATCTGTCTACATACCTATTAGGTTCTACCCACCTAACTATCTATCTGCCCATCTATTTATCTGTCTGTCTATTTGTCTGTCTACCTACCTATCTATCTACTTATTTATCTCTCTATTTACCTACCTACCTAACTATCCATCTCTTTGTCTGTCTGTCTGTCTGTCTGTCTGTGTATTTCCGCATCTACCCCAACTATCTACCCACCCACTTGCGTTTGCTGGGTCCATTCAGCCCCTTGCCTATCTATCCACCTACTTATCGAACTGTTTACTCGGTACAACTAAAAGCTACAAAGAATTATAGTATGGCATATAAATAGCTTAGTATGAACCGCTCAAATTTTCATCTTAAACAGCGGTACACTGGCGCCAAACTTACACGAACACCAATATAACTTACAGCTATTACCGTTAAATGAATTACAATCGTATAATGAACTTAAACATTATGCAGCTAGTCACTAATTGACGTCAGTGATTATCAATTATAGATCGATAGTTGTAAACTTACTACAATGATTAATTCTTAAAAATTCCACAAAATTATTCAATAGTTAATTAATTAAATTCACATATTATAATTAAGATAAACAAATTAAGAATTGAACACCGCATTACCAAATGGCGCTTCTTCCTTGCGGTTTCTGATTTAAAATTTTTTTAAATATTAATTTTAGTTCGAAAAATAAAATTTCCTGGTGGGAAATCAACGGCTATGAAAAGAGGGGACAATTGCTGTTATTTGTTTGCTGGTGAGTTCTTTCACGTTCCAGCGCGGATCAACGCCACTTAACGGGCTAACACACATGACCAATCTCCTCGCCAATTCACCGTCCGTTTGAATCATTACATCATCCAATCACAAATCCCAACACATGCCCAATCAAATTAACCAATCTCTGAGGAATAACTGGAATTCAAAATTAACTGAATTGGATTAAAGTTTACCTCGTTGACAGCTTCGACCCACTGGACATCCATTGCGTTTTCATTGGTTCAATCCGCACCACTCTTTTGTTTGTTTTGCAGATGTTGATTTGAAAAAAAAAACGACCAATCAGATGAACCAGAGGTCAAGTTGAGGTCACAAGGACATGGTAACGTTATAAGAACGTGCGATTGCGGTAATTTTCCTCGATTCTTATTCTATTTTTTCCCCCCACGAATCTGGGATTGGTGAAGAGCCAATTCCCACGGCGCTGTCGGGAATGTGAGCAGCACAAGCAGCAGCCAACAAGGTGCGTGTGTAACTGGAAGGGATTCCGCTTGGAAGGCCACGTTTTAAGGTGTTGCCCCGCGTGCGCTTTTCTCAGTCGCCCTCAGGCGACTTTATTCTTGTTATTTACCAAAGATTCCCAACTATAAGTGGGAATCACGAATCCGTAAGTCTGTTAATAGTCGAAGTGATTCGTGTCCTGAATCTGGGATTCTTGGACGATTCGATGATTCTTGGGTGAGTTGCGGATACAAGAATCTTGAATCCAGATTCAGAAATTGGAAATCGAAGTTTAGAGATTCACCATTCTTGATTTACTATGTACGTGATTCTTTAAAAAATGAGAGATTCCTGGATGATTAAATGAATCTTGAGTGGACAACATTCAAGAATCTTCCATGTAGATAAAGAATCCAACAAGCAAAGTGTTAGAGATTCATGATGATTCGAGAATTCTGCGAATCATAGATAAAAGAATCTTGAACCCAGATAAGAATTTAAAGCATCAAGTCTACGAGATTCGCGATGACTCACGCATGACTCATACAGGAATATTGAATAACTTTTATTGAATTGAGTGAATGAAAAATTCTTAAATGACTCAATGACTCTTGAGTGAATCACAAACAGAGAATCCTTAAAGCAGGAATCAGAGAATCTAAGCAGGTTTATAAAAGACTCGTAATGACTCAATTCAGTGATTCTAAGTTGACCCCCTCAGGAATCCTGAATGACTCAATAAGTTCGAAATAACTGAAATATACTAAAATGACTCATTAGAAAGCGGAAAAAAGAAGTAATTTGGAGATTCTCTTAATTGGGATTCAAGAATCATGCGCGGACCGTGTAAGATTCACAACCACTCAATAATTCCCAGATGAATCACCAACTACAACTGATTTAATGACTCAACTCTTTCTATTTGACTCAAAATGAATCATGACTCAAAGAATCATACAAGATTCCCAGACGGTTCAACATGCTTCAATCTCCTCATCATCTTAAAAAAAAACACAGTTAAAAAGGAATTTCAAAGATTCTTTTTTCCCGATTCTCTGTGATTCCCTCCCAAAAGGTCACGGGACTTCACGCTTCAAATTCCGGGACTCGACAAGGGCGTGATCTTCTTCTAATTTACTGAAAAAACTCTTAAAAACTGTTAAATTATTTCTTCTATATAAAAAGAAATTTACCAACAAAATTATCGACATTGACCTTTGACCTCCAGAGCATTGCTCTAAGGGCAAATGCAAACCATTTCTTAAAAAAAAAACAAATAAACAACTCTTATTTTAAATTATTTTATAATACTACTAATAATTTTATCACATAATAAATTAATACATCTGATAAAAAATTTATACAAAACAAATTAAATTAAATAACAGTAGCAACAATAGTTACAGTAATTAATTTTTCACGGCTGGAATATCTCTGTTTTAACCTTAATTAGCTTACATAGCCATTAGATTAATTGATGTCACGAACCGTCTGTTTTATGCAGCTACTCAAAGTATTGATCGTCCCATAGGAAGGTGGGGCTGAGGGGTCGGCGGATCAAAATCAAAACTCATGAAATTGAAGAGTTGCGAACCCCCTTTAGGGTTGAGGAGATAGAGAGAGAGAGATCGCGTAACTTGATGCTCGGGTACGCAAGCACTGACCTTTGACCCCGCGGTTACACCAACCGCGGAGGAATCAATACCCTATTCTAACATTCACTTGAACCCATAAAAAAAGGTTTAATTTTGCCAAAACATATCGAATCAAAATGTGCAAATTCTGCCCAAATATTTGCATTTTTGTTTCAGATAGAAGATTACGTAAGCGTGACAACGACGGCTGCTACTAAAACAACAGGTGGTTGCTAATTCCAACTTCCAATGGGATAGAGAGAATAACTACCAGCAAATTTTTGTCCAACTTCATATTAGATAGATAGATAGATACAGATAAATAGACAGATAGACAGTTTGAATAAATCATGTTTCAAAACACATACAAATAAAAAATTCTGGAATAGGAAGAAGAAGAAAGGTGATGAAACTAGAGAAGAACGAAAGAGTGATAACATGGAAGAACAACACAAACAGAATCTGAAGAGGAGGAGTAGAAGACTATGTGGTGAGAAAATGTAACTTTAAATTCCCTCTCCCCCCCTTGTTGTCAGCTCGTTATAACCTCCCCCACCCCCTCCGCCGTCTACTTTTTCGAAGCAGCTGCAAGTGTGTTTCTCCATGTGTCTACACTGCATGTGTGTATGAGGATTCGTCAAGCAGCCGACCTTGGAGATCCTTGACTGGTCATGCCCATCAAAAAGCGCCTCAAACTTAACGCGAGCACCGGACCAGAATTTCCCGCCAAACTTGTGTTCCTTGGACCGTCTCCCTGGAACCACAGTCACGTGACGTCACGGAATTTGTGTCTCCGCCTCCTTGTTCACCAAAAATCATCAGTTTTCAAACTTTGCGAATGAAAGGAGACCGTAATGTGAAACCCTTTGATACAGGGGGCTTGAAGATTAAAAAGGACTCAAGATGGCGGCGCTGGATCACGTGACACTCCTTCCTTGAGGGGTTCTGAATTAGACCACGCCCTTTAGGATGCGTAATATCAGAGTAGGGATTGATTTTCATGACGTCATCAAAAGAACTAAAAACTGCGGGATCCAAGATGGCCGCGTTGGGTCACGTGACTCGTTGAGGCACCCGGCCTTGGAAGAAGTACGTTAAGATCAGAATAAAAGAAAGGGGTTCCGTATACTAGTTGAATAAGGATTGACTGTTGCAAGATCACATGACCTGGATTTCTATGACGTCATCCAATGCCCAATAACGGCACTGGTTATACCGAGCAATAGTCATAGTAGGGAATCATAAAAGAGCCGAGATTTGAATGCCAGGAAGTGAGATAGTGTTTGATACTCGGAAAACCGCAACGCGATCCACAAGGAGTCGACAAAAGAGGGCGCAAGATGGCCGCGGCGCGTCACGTGACTTTCTCATATTCTGACGGGGTGATCCCCGGTTTGAGATGAAATCCCATGAAAAAAAAGCTTTAGGATCATAACGATACGCAGAAAAGTCACGTGACTCGACAAGTCTGACGTCATCATTAGCCTGACTGCTGTCATTCTTAGCGACTCGAAAGTGAAGAGAGCTAGTCAGCCTTAGAAGTTGCGCTAAACTGTCACCGCCTTCATTAAACTGTCGCAAACAATTTTCTCTGGAAGGTTCGACGAATGAGTAAAAAAACCTTAACGCGTCAATATCCCTTACATTTCCAAGAAACTGAGGGAATGTATTTCAAAACATAAACAAAGAAAGCTGCAAAACTTACTTGGATTTCTGACAGCAATCCCTTTGGGTCAGCTGAACTGAACTGAATCTGAATTCCAAAACACAAAAAACTGCTGCAAACCGGGCGTTAACTTTCCAGTTTTCACCACAGGGCGAGGGAAAAAAAAGATAATACGTAACAAACAGGCACGATCGAATGCAAGTCACGATACCGAGTTATGTCTCTTCATAAAACGGGCTAACCAAAAGTCGGAAAAGCACGTGAGCCGACCACGTTCAGACCGCTCAGCGTTCACCCTTATGACTGAACACTGAACTCGAGTGCCAAGTGAAGCTCATCCGAATCGGCCGGCTGCGGCTGGTTTCCACCGAGGTTTTCCCTTCACAGCTCCATTCACAGTTTTACAACGGGCCGCACAATTCAAGCTCGCATATCCACGAATAAAAGCAGACCCAGACTGTGCAAGGGGGCTTTAGGTCAACGTCGATTTCATCCCTGTTTTCACTCCAAAGAGGGGGGTTCAGAGCGCCCCCCTTCATTACACCCCCGTGCCCAGCTGCTTGTACTCTTCGCGCATGGCGCCACTTTTGCGCGTGCGCGAACACTGCACACCGTTGCCAGATGTTGAATATTCACACCAGGCCCTTCCCTCTTAATGATTTTGGCGACCCCGCTAAGACTAGGCAATTAGGAAACACGCAGCGAAAACTACAAGTCACTATTGCGTAATCTCATGTGCGATAATGGATGCCCAACCTTGTCGTCGTTTACATTACAAGATCGTTAGCTACAAGCGAATTCTTTTACGAGGCACTGGCAACGCTGCCAAACTTGATACATTCCATCATGAAAACCAACTCGGGAATTTTCCAATTTTTAAAAACGCGCTATTGCCAAGTTTCATGAACAGGGCAGGAGAGAAAAAGGCCAAAAGTCAACAGGGGTTTAGTCAGACGGTTAGCAGAAAGTCTCAAATTCTTGTTGAAATTATTCAAATTCCCAGGAGTTCATTTGCCGTCCAACCAATCACCAACCGAGCTGAAACACACCGTTATTTACGTAGTTAGAATTGAATCGCTCAAAGTAATGAAATAGGTGATAAACTCCATCGATTATTTTTTAAAAAAGGGAGGAAAATGCATATCCCAACTAGCGGAAGTAGCGCACATGTTTGAAATTAAGACGGCTGGTCGTGGCGGGACACGCGTTTTGTTAGTAATCTTGAAACCAAGCGGGGCAGATGTTGATAAAAAGGCATTTTCGGGGGGTTCCACTTCCCGTTTGCCTCGCACAGCGAGACCGGCAACACATTGACAAGCTGACTTTATCGGATATCTCTTTTTTTCCCCTTCTTCCGAAAATCTAGTTTAAAACGCAAAAACTGGCTACCATAATCAGACATTATTCTTCTTACATTTCTAGCTATCATTAGTTGAACGATTGACTTATTAAAAAGCGGTAGTTTTTTTTAAAGAGCAGCCAGTTTTCGGGTTTCGGATACTTTTTTTCGTTTTTTTTATCTTTCACTTGAAAAGAGAAGCAAATGTTTAAATACAACAGGCGACAGACGCAAAAAAAATGGCGACCTCTTTTACGATCTGGTTTTCGTCTCTCAACACAAACGCGTCATTAACAAACATCAAGGCCGGGTTTCCAAATTCCAATAACGTGTTTCGTCAAAAACAATAAATTACCGCTCTCGATATGTTTAGGCTCCGGTTCAAAAATATGAATTTCAACAGAAGCCATACGAAGAAAGATACGAAATAAAGGGTAGCCGTATACAATCGCCATCTAGCGGGCAATTCGGGTATCTAAAAGGCGGGAATTTTGAAACTGTTCTTGTTTTGTTCAATTAGTTGGCTAAGGTTGTGTCAAATTCGGTCGTTAAGTCTTCTGCAGTACTGACATCTGCGAATCGGATTTCACCAGCGCTGAAAGTCTGCGCTACGGGGTTGGAGGACCCCGCAGTATAGGTCCGATTCAGTTCCGCTGAACTCCACTGTCCCTCGCTGACTTCGCCTTCACTGGCGCCGTCCAATGGTAACCTAGGAAACTGCGGGTAGAAGAGGACTTCTCCTTCACTAATCGAGAATGTCGTGTCGATCATAGAATCCTGAAAAAGAAAATCCCGATTACGATACGACAAAACTCTGGCAGTCAGCAACTCGATTACCGGAAAACGTTTGATCTGTCCCGGGCTGAGATCCCGCTGAGTTGAAGTAAGTCCACTGGAATGACTTTCACTGGTATTTTGTGCAAATGGTTCTTCCGTGGGAGCTTCGACGGCTGCGATATCTTCCGCCTCCAGAGAGAGGCTCGACAGGCGAGAACGTTGCGAGAAGTAAGCGGCGATGTTGACCGGGGGCTCGGGCTGCACACGCAGCGTTCGGGGCTCACTTAGCGGCTCATCATCGAGGATTTCATCGTCACCTGGCCGACCGTATTCCTCATCATCTGGCGTGTTAGCTTTCTCGTACTGAGTTCCCGGGGAGAGAGACGTGACAGGCCGAGTGTTTACGCCACGGTCCTCGGTCAAGTTGAACGGGTACCACTCTTCAGGTGTTGAGGGCTTCTCAGGACAAGAAAAAAGTATAATCATTCGAAGGTTCATACAGCGTCCAGGTTACGTACCTCTTCCTCTGCAGAAGTTTGAGTCGCGTGGGTCGCTGCCTCGTGCTGCAACGTCTCGATAGCGATATCCTGAATTAAGACATACAGGTTTATTATGTGATAAATTAACCAAATACTGCAGAATCGTATATTCAAATTATGACTTACTTTACGAAAAGTCCTGTTGTTGGTTTGTGTTATCGCTTCGGATGCATCTGGTCGAGCCTGGATAGCGACATCCTTGAAGAAAAAAAATTGAAATAAGTAATTTAAAATTAAAGGGTTTTTCTAAAATAGAAATCGGTACCTGGGCACTTTTGATATAACTTTGAGTGTTGAAGGGACTCGGGTTGCGACGGGGTGATGAAGGGTCCTAATCATTTGAAACAGTTTTAAACATATATAATTTGCATGAGTATTGCATATTATTATAATATTTCTAGCAGTTATTGCGTTTAATCGTGTTTCTTGATATTCAATACAGTAATGGTTTGATTTTACCTGATTTAAGTTACGAAGAACCGGGACCTGAAAATCTCCGATCCATTGGTTCATTTCTTCCTGCAGTATTTCCCCGACGACATCCGCAATCTCATCCATCCGTAAGGTACTCTCTTCCGGCTGGGTGCCCGTGTCCTGCAAAACGCAGCTCCTGGTGCGGATTTCATTCGCTGCTGCTACGGAAACGGCGGGTAGTGCAGCTCTGCTCAACTTCTTCAACTTCTGGTCCACGGAAGCCAATGAAAGATCCTTGGGACCATTCAATCCTGCATATTGGTACTCGTAGAATCCAGTATTCAACCTAGAAGATGGAAATATCGTTTTAGAACTTTGCACTGGAACATAATGGTAAGTCTACGGAACGGAATATGGTATTACGGGTATCTTGTAAGCTGCGGATGAATGGCTTTCTCCCTTAGGGCATCCGACAGACGCGATTGGGCGCTTTCTTGCAGTTTGGTCATGACGGTCCTCAGTAAACGATCCCGGGATTCGCTGGGCGCCTCCGGTAGTGACCGCTCCGTCTTCTGGATCGTTCCAGGCACCAAATCCGGCAGATTAGGTCTCTTTAACGGTGAGGATGCTTTCCTGGTTACCGTGATTCCTTCCTGAAATACAATAGCTTTCATCATTAGTACGTGTTTATTGATCTTGAAGGTTGGATATTACCTGGATCGTCTTCTCGACTTGTTCCAGACTACCCCTGACCAGATTGCGGACCTTGGCCAAGTCATCGTCCCTTACGATTTCAACATAAATTTTACAGAAACTTGCTTGGAAGTACGTAAAATAAGGGAATACCAAGTCATTTCAGCAATATCCTGAACCAGATCCTGGTCTCCTTCCATCGCCTGGATCCTCCTGCGTTGCTGCTGCAGATTCCGCAGTTCTTCTTTCATTTGTCTCAGAAATTCACTGTCACCGCGCCTTGCCATTTCTCAGCAGCCACCTGAAATTATTATTTTATATAATGATTGCGTAATACAAACACAAATTGATACAGAATAATAATTATGCCATAAAATAATAATATTTAAAAATAACATTCAATATAAAATAAATGCAAACATGCTTGTAAGTATTCCGTAGTTTTTACTCTGCGAGTTATTTCATGTCTCGTGTATCTCGAGTGGCTCACGTTCGCCATCTTTTTTTAAAACTCAGTCAAGGTATTCCTGCCATCTATTTTTATTCCAGCGACTCGATTTCTCTGCCAAATTGGCACCGTGCTACAGGTTTATTTTAGTGCGAACTAATTAATTAATTAATTATTTTTTTTAATCTACCGCATCGTAAGGAAGAAGTACGAGGACCGTAATACAGCGTGACACGGGCAAATCTCGTGATAATGTTATCAAAGAAGACGCTTTTTTTTACAGCGATAAGAGATATAAAAGCCCTTTGTCAACAAAGATATGGTGAGAGTGTTTCGTTGCGATCGATACCATGGCAGCTACGCCCTTTATGTTCCCTTTTTTTATGTCCTTTTGGACCCGGCCAAGTGATTGTCGAGTCAATCAATAAAATCCATTTATCGATTCAACCATCTGGGCCCCGGGGACTCTGAACGGCTTTCGCTAAGCAACGCAACGACGTCGGTAAAAACCCAAAACCGATTATATCATTGACCGATATGAGGAAACGGCTGCGGCGGTTCAAAGGCAGAATAGAAATAACGAAAAGGAAAAAAACCTTTCTTGGACTTGATCCAATTAGATTCATCGGTACACAAAGTTGGCTGAAAGCAAAAGGGAAGGCAAAAGCGTCACTGGCTGACGTCATTTCGTCAACCCTACCGAGTAAACTCGATTCCCCGTAACGTCGACCTGAAAACCCGGCGGATCAATACTTAATTATGAGCCAGCTGTCTTGTGTGCTCGGCGTATATCTGACGGGCGGAAGGCCGGGAGTGTCGAATGCGTGGCACGTAAAAGGCACGCGCTCTCTTCAGTCTAAGTGAATTATTCAACGCATGTCAGGCCGCTTCAATTAACTGCAGCCGGCAACTGCTGAATCCGTAAGAAAGTCCTCGGGGCCTCTCTAATACCCTGCGGGTTAAAATCACACAATCATCAACAATGGCGAGTCAATGGAGGAGAAGAAAAACAGACGTTTACTGTCCAAACATTCGGCTATGTACAAAACCATAAGAATTAATGTAGCCTGAAATTAATACGCACACAAGTTAATAGAAAAAATTAAAAACGTAAAAAAGACTGGACAAAAATCACTTTTGAGCGCCAAATAATAATTTCTCTCAAGCTTTCCAATGCCAGCAGCTGAGAAACGGGGAAAGTCCTTTAGGTTTCGCGTTCCTTCTTCAGGGGTTTGTTTACTTCTTCGCCCAAAATTGTCGCAATCTCGCCCTGCATGAACGCCCAAGGAACATTGGACCCCGCTAGCGGACATTTCTCACCACTGGGGCAATAAACCTAGATTCAAAACAACACGGAGGGAAAAAAAAAATAATTAGTTTCCCACTTTGGGTAAAAATTACAGAAAATGAAATCGGTATATACCTCTGAACCGGCACCTTGCCGTTTAATACTGTCCCTGGAACACGGGAAGCAGAATTTATGATTACTAACTGACGGACATTGTACGAAATGAGTGTCTTCCAAGCGTTCCTGACATAAGGTACATTTCAAGGTTGTGCTCTGGACAGGTGGAGCTCCGCCGGATACTCCAGCCAATGCACTGCTACTCGAGCTAGTGCCACTAGATGCCGAACCTTCCGGAAGGGAAAGATAATGAGTCAAACGAGGAAAAAGCAGAAAGTCGAACTGGCAAAGATACCTGAGGTCACCGGAGTAGCAACAGACCCAGCCGGAGGGGCCTGGGTCACCGTGGATTCGCTCGGTGAAGGAGCGCCGCTTTCCTGATGACGCGAGGAGCTTCCGTTCGTTGGTCCACTAGCAGCTGTGCTTTTCCTCGAGGTTGCTGTTGCACCTAAGCGTGACATTTCTCGGTTATTACTTATTCAACGATGTAAGTCAGAGGAAAATGGAAAGTACCATTCGAGCCTGGTGAATGCTGCGAACTCCTGGAGGCCGACCTGGAATGCATCGGCGGCGCTCCCTGAGCAGTGGGAGGGCTCCCACCGTGGCTCCTGGGCGAACTGGCAACGGGCAGGGTATCGGCCAGGTTCAACTGCGGCTGCATGGGGGACGATGCCTGCCGTCCCGGGTGACTTGATGCAGGAGCCGCAGGTCCGCTGAAGGGGGGACTTCCAGTACCTCCCGCTCTCGTCACAGGTGCCAGCATGCTTCCATTCTGAGGTGGCGGTGGTCCTCCTGCTGTCGAATGCGGCACAAGGCCGTGTGAAGCTCCGGGCGGACTTCGCAGCGGTGACGCAGAGACGCGACTTGAAGTTGGCACCGAGCCCGCAGGGTTGCAAACCGATACCGGTATCATAGCGGTAAAGCCTAGCGGAACAATAAAGAAATTGAAAACGTCGGAGGAAAAAAGTTGGTCAAACTGTAAAAACTCCATCTAAGAAAATTGGTTTCTGTCAATCTCGTCACGGCCCTATGCAACTTCCGTCATTTTGCCAACCATTTTCTGCACCACATGCCCCCCTTCTCCTCCGACTAGCTAGAGTAGTGTAAACGATGCATCACGTGACACAGATGTTAGTGGAAATTCCCCTTCAGTGGTGTGTGTGAGTCACGTGGAAGTTCATTTTCCACACAGCCGGGCCCATTTTTACCCAAATAGAAATGAACTCAGCGGCCGCAAGTGTTCCTACTCTCGACAACAGCACATGGACAAATACAACTGTTCTGTCAACGTAATTGTAGTCAATTGAATTCCCGTGCTGATGGCATGCGTTCGTCTGTCCTTGTACTCGTTTTTCTTTTTTCTATTCTATTATTCTATTTTTGCATTTATCGATTAACTGCTCCCCTCCCGCGCCAAAACTAAAAATTACTGCAGACCCGAGACTTTACCTTACTGCCCACTCTAAGCGCCGTTTTTATTCTTGTTTATCTAGTTATTCTTTTGCCTCTGTAAAAAAAACCGTCGCTTTAACATTATATTTAGAAGGTTGCAACATTTTCTGACCGTCCCGTTAAATCCACCCCTTTACGAAAATAGCATTAGCCGCAGGCAAGGTTTCGCAGTCTACCGAATTCAGCGCCCAGGCGGGGAGACGGGAATTCTCTTTCTTCTCGCCTTCACTTCGTTTTTCCCTTCTTTTCTAAGTAGTTTTCCTTTACAAGAATGGCACCAGCACTCACCTGGCTTGTAATTCACCGGGTTGACAGCCTCAAAAGATACACCCCGGACGACCTTGCCACGTCCGTCGACAAACATGGATCCGGAAGGTGCTGGAAGGGATTCTCCTCGATTTAACGGCGGTCTGTGATCATCAAGCGCGATTCGTTTAGTCGATCCCTCCAAATGACCGTTAGGGGCTATGTAAGTCTCTTCGTCGTCACGTGATCGTTTCTCTGTCATGGCGTAGAGCGGCACCACCGAGGCACCCGGTGGATGTCCCGGTCTCCCCTGGCCGGCCGTAAGGGCACCGCCGTGATGGGTGCTCGGCCCGCGGGAGGAACTCGATCCACCGGGTCGACTAGTTTCTCCGTGATCTGCGGAATCGCTTCTACTGATACGCAGTGACGAATAATCCGCAGCGGATCTCGGCTCGTGATAACCTTGAGGACCGGGAGGTACGGGTGGCCTTGCGATGGGTCCCGGATGCGAACGATGACCATGATGGTTAGTAATCTCCAAGGCCGGAGTTGAACTGCTACCGTTTTGACTTTCGTGCGGATGCCGACCCTGTGTAAGAGTCGGCGGTCCTTGTTTGGCCACCGGGGCCGTAACGGCCAGCGGACGGGGCTCGGGCGGCTGAAATCCGTGCGCCCGTTTCAGTTGCCGTGCGGCTTCAATGACGAATTCAATCCTGTCGGGGCCCTCGTAATTGACACAACCCCGACATACGGGTTCGGAGAAATCAAAGAGCATGGCCCACGGTGTCCGCGGTAGATCGCACAGGTAACAATGCTGACGTTTCGCTGAACCAACGACCGACATGTTGGATATCGGCTGCTGGCTTCCCGGCGTACAACGTAGATCCACGATGACAGTTGAATTTAACTACTGTCAAGGAGCACCAGACAACGCCGTACTGCCAAAACGGCACACACGCAGCCCTTTTACCCCCCAAAGAGAACGGCCAAATCCCTGCACTCGCTGACAAAAGGAAAAGAAAGTTCAGAAGGAAACAACAAAAAACGTGATCCGAAACTACGCGGGCGCTCTTTCCTGTGAATCGGCACTCTACGCGCTTCAGTCCCTACTGAACAACTGAACCAAAGCCGAAGCCAACCGAGAACCTACTAGTTTCCACACAACGGCACCTTTCTTGCTCAGGTCCGGCCACCCCCTGCGCCTCCCCAAGCTTCCCTGCGGTCCACCCAGTGTCCTGTACTAGCGAACTAAAAACCCCAGCAGCGCTGCCCTTAGGGAACGGTAGGGTGGGGACGGGTGAATAGGAGGCGAGCCACGGGGGTTGTCCTTCAACCCACAACCGGTTTCTCCGGAGAGCAAACCCACCAAGTTTTATCCCCCGAGACGGCGAGCGGTAAATCGATACCGAGCGCCATTTGTAAAACGACGTCACAGCGCCTTAGGCTATTGGCAGCTTGTACCCTTGGAACGAGACCAAGTAATGCAAGCCAGCACGTTTGCCTAGGGCCATTGTTCGATGCCACTATTTTGGCTGTTGTAAAGCTCTAGAACTTTCTATTTATAAAACTATCTACATAATACGTAAACTAATTTTTTTCTAATGAGTCCATCCTTTCCATCGTCTTGCTCTGGCCTCCTATTCTTCTCTAAATAAAAAAATAACAAAATAAAGATAACGTCTCGTATGCAAGTTTCTGTTGCCGAGGCAAACTGCTTCACTTGGTTGTCTCACTCTCTCTATCGCTCGCCCCCTTTCCAAACGAACCAACCAACAAGCAACGTTTATGCGAACAAAAGAAAATATCTGAAATGCCTTTAAGGGCTTCGTGCCAGAAGTCGATACAATGCGTTCCAGGAAGTCTCTCTTGCATTTAACAAGCCCAGCTTGCGTGTTTCTTCATATATGTACATTTTTTCTAAATTAATAAATACAATTTCACCAACAACAAAAAACACGTTGGTGTGGTTTCTGGCTATCATGTTTAAAAACCGGTTCGGTGCTATGTATCCAAAACGAACCAAGGGGAAATATTTTCGTCTAAGACTCGCAGAGCAAAAAACCGATTACAGCTTATCTTTTCTGAGCTCTATCTCACCTTTCTAATCTGCATCAAGTCCTTTTTTTTCAAACAAGGATTCTTTTTCACCTCTTCCAAGTGCCGTCAACTTCGCCACTATGAAAACTCGTAAAAAGGAGAACCTGGGAAAAAAATTATTAGAAAAGCAATTTTGTAAGTTTTATATTCAGAAAAGGAAACAGTAGGGGAAAAAAAGTTACGCACCTTAACCTAGTTTCGGCTGTTCATACTTACCCGGTCACGACTACGTCACGTTTTCTTGGCGGGAACAACACAACACTTGGGGCGCAAGATGGCGGCGGGGCGACGTGACGTCACGGACTACAACCAACACACAGCGCTCGACAAAGAAACGCAGCGCGCGGTTTTCCGTCCACTTCCCGCCTCTCCCGCTATTTATCATCGCTCCCCTCGCTTCTTCTTTCCTTTCGCCGGCCTCGTGACGTCACAATAGTAAATACGAGATAACAAACCACACACAGATCAACAATTCTTACAACCACCGCAGGGCAGTTTTGAAAAATCCAAAATGGAGAATAAAAACTCTCGGGGCCAATCGACAGAATGCCTGACCTTCTTGGGTTCTATTCAAGCGAGATCGCGTTAGGGGGGCGGCGGACAGGGTGTTTAGCAATATTCAAATTCACCTCAGTTTCGTATGTATATACACAGTTCAAATACAATGTTTTTATTGGGCTTTTAAAAGATAATGTAGACGTTACCCTTGGCCGATGGCAGACATGTTTTGCCCACGAGGTTATTAAGAAAGTGACTCTTGCAGAACAGGAGGGGAATACATTAGGAGAAGGAGAGAGGGGGGTTTAAATGGTGGCCAGCATCAAAAACTATTTGGTGTGTCTAGTCACGCACCAGCCATTTGGTTCTCGCTGGAGAATTTATTCATGGAAGGGAAAAAGGTGGAAAATTCGTGAGGTTCCTTCGCTACGTGATTCGATTCACAATCAGATGCCAGAGTAAAAAACAAATAAATAAAAACGAATACTTGTGCTGTTATTGTTTCTCTCCTCCATTTCGCTTCTTGTACAGTTGGGAAGCACAGAAAGAAATCCGTTTTCTCAAGTAATCTCATGTACGAATGGCAAGGGATAGAAAGAGTTTTTTATGTAAAAGAAACGATAAAACAGCAAATTCGCCCTTGGCGTGCTTTCCGTGCGTGAATGTTTCGCCCAATCCTTTTTCGGAATGTTTATTTCTTTCTTTCTTTCAGTCGGTTTTTATTTTGCAGCTTGGGCGTGACTGTGACCGAAGACGCCGACTCGAGTAGACCAAAAAAAGCACATCGATTCTTTTCATTTTTATTTTCTATTCGTCTCTATCTCTACCCAAGTTGAAAGGTATAGTACGTTTCTTACGCAGACTGGAACGCAGCGAAAACACGTTCACGGTGTCCGGTTGGTCTAGACAAGAGGCGGATCAACTTCGGACGGCAATGGAGTCACCGTTTTGTCCTTCTACGGTATCCCGGGCACCCCGGATTCTCAGGTGGATTTTCAAAGTCGCTGGATAACAAGATTCATATCAGCTGTTTTAATTTTTTATTTAAAAACAAAGCCCAAGCATTCACGATTGGCATAAAGCGGCGATTCTGACGTGCGTTTCAACTCAAAGGCGCCTCCACGTGTGTCGCTGTCATTACGTTGACGTTGTTACCTGACCTTGATTCCAGTTTATCCGTTGACCCTTAACAGGCCTGTTTCTCGAGAAAAGAAAACAAGGGCAAAGGTCAACTTTTTAACCCACTTCTCTCCTCTCTCTCTCTCTCTCTTTCTCTCGCTTTTCTCCCCTTCCATGTTGCGAAAAGGCGATCAAAAGTGTTTCTCAATTCTTTTTCGCCGTAAAGCGCTAGAGGAGAGGAAGAGGGGGTGAGGGCAGAATGGAAAACTGCTTAAAGCAAGTACTTGTTGTCGTAGGGCTGACATTGCTCCCCCCCCCCACCCGCGTCTCTTACGGTGCCAAATGTGCCCTACAGTCAAATAGTGACCGCTTTCTTGGACAACCCACGAACCTTGCGGCTGCACTTCTATTTCTAACGCGTATAGAAAAGAAGCAACAAAGAGGCACAAGTTTCCACACGACCGGCCATCGCGTTTTCAAAAAGCCCTTTGTGACGTCACATCCTCTCCCTCCAATGCGTGTCCTTTCCTTTCATAAAAGAATGTTTTTTTTATTTTAAAAAACACGAGCGGCCGTTTTTTTAATTCCAAGAAGCTGTGATGAAGCAACCGACATGGGTTTTTTCTATAAAAAAAAGAATGTCCGTTACAGAGAAGGGAGATTAACGGACAGGCTTCTTGTTAGGTGCGTTAAAGAGGTCTAGCAAAACAGAGGGGGTAATTTCATCAAAAGTGGCGATGACATTGGGGGCCCCGAGCGATTGTTTTTATTTCACCGTCGACTGGTTATTTCCAGAAAAGAGAGGAGAAAAAGCGGAAAACCACAGCCGTTTTGAGAGAGAAATGGCGATGGGTCTGAGAAGTATTTTAACGCCGTGAGAACGAAGTAAAAAGAGTTAGGTGGAACAAAAACTGTAGGCGGTGCGCCAAGTGGGCCATCGTCAATTGAAAGTGTTGTCTGTTTTTTTCCGTCTTATGTATTTATTTTTTAACGGATAGTTTCCTGCCTTTCTACTCGTCGGCGCTATTTTCTGTTCTCGTTGTCTTCCTCGATCATTATTAGTTCTTCCAGTTCATAAAACTGGGAATCGCTGGCACAGAAAGGAGAAAAAAACGGGAAGTTACGCTTCACGGTGACAGCGTACTTAAGAACCGATTTATCAGACTGTAAACTTAAGAGACCCTTGCTTCTTTTTATTCTCTCTACTACTTGCAGTCTTGCTTTGCAGCTTTGAACTGAAAATGCAGAGAGGATAAAGAGGGAAAAGAAATCAACTCTTGCTTTTCAAACTCTTTTCTCCAGCCAGCGGAAATGAAGAAAATCGAGAGGATAAAAGTGAAATGCTGCACGTGATCCTTCATTCAATCTGGGGATTGTTCCTCAAACACAATGGAGGGAAAGTCAAAGTTACAAACTAGTAATTAAGTAATATGACCTTAAGAGATAATCGACGACAGACACACGATGAAAACTTCACCTTGAGCCACATCCAAACTTTCGTCTGAATGTTACTGCAGGCTGCTGCAGGCATTGGGAACGCAAAGAGGATGCGATGCGGATTCTTCGAGATCCGCCGCGACCTGATTTCGCCTTGAACCCTGCCATATAAGGAAAACTAACTTGAACAGACCAAGGCAGCCCGTGACTGTGACGCATTGTGTGGAAACGAGAGATATTCTTGATCCTGTATACGTTCCAGTCTCTCCATTCCGCAGATGTGGTACACGCCGAGTTAGCAATACTCATGTTAACTTTCTTGTAAATACCCTTACAGATAAGCTTTGATTCTGAAGTTATGCTAACGAGTAAGTACAGCTTCCAACTGACTCAATACGTTGTTTGCTAGTTTAACGTTTAATATCTTTTTCTGTATCAGACCCCGTAAATCTTAAGGTAACCTAAGAAGACGTTATTTCAGTACATGTTGTAACGACTTACCTCAGAAAATGGCTGACTTATGCGATTCGGTTTACGGTTATTTCCCTTATTTGTCTGCGACGTACATTCAGTTTAAGTTGGTTTCAAATTCAGTTGACATCAAACAACGGAAAGACGCTTTTCAAACTAGCAAAACAAACAGCAGCGCCACCTAGGCGAAATTCAACCACACATACGACAGTTTCAATTCTTAATATCTAAGAGAATCAGTCAAGTTAGATATCTAAAATTATCCCATAAGCCAAAAGCAGGATTAGATAATATAATAAAAGAGGCATTTAGCACTAAGGAACTAAATGATAATATTAGTTCTGATATCGGCCGCTATGTGACGTATCGAATGGCAAGTTTTTTCGTCTGCTGGATTGTTCGTACCGGGCATGTTACAAGAAACTCGATAATTTTCCATTTGTCTGAATTGAATTTCGAGGTTAAACAAAAATGAGCGAGACTGCTGCTGATTTGGCTAAAGCGGAAGAGGAGCAGATTAAATCGGTATCAATTTCCTTTTAAGTTATCTCACTATGCCTTGGTTATTTGGGACATTCTTGTTGTAACATCAGAATTGGTTCTGATAAACATGATTAAAGCCCTGTCTTAGATTAAACTTACAATCTGCAATGATTAACCCGAAATTTTAAAAACCCAGTTTCGCGATTTCCTGTACTCGTACAACAAGCTCTCGGAGCTCTGTTTCACCGACTGCGCCTGGGATTTCACGACGAGGAAAATTCGTGACAGAGAGGTAAGCTAAACACCTAGATGTACGCTTTTGTGAACCGTGAAAGATTAAATTGGCTTTTCTATTTTGTCCAGGACTCGTGTGTCGTCAACTGTGCCGAGAAGTTCCTCAAAGTCAACCAGAGGATATCGCAGAGATTCCAGGAGTTCCAGATCATAGCCAACGAGAACGCCATGGCCCTGGCCAAGAAAGCTGGCGGTATTTAGCCTATGTGGCATTTCCTGTGTATCGGTTCGAGCCTGTCTCTAGTAAATGTCATTTTATTTGATGATCAATAAACTGTTTTCTTATTACTGTTCTTGTTTATGGCATTGTTAGTTTTTGATATTGTGGTTGTTTCTGTGTTTTCCTGGTAGTGAGATACCGGATAATAATGAATGCCTGCTGAACAGGGAAGTTCCCAAGCACAACCTATGGAAATATTTCCTCTTGAATGTATTTCTGAATGCATTTGTCGTGGGATCCGGGCCAGTCGTTAATATCGATGCTCGATTTTCCGAGGAACTTGGTTAAAAAATGTTGCAATTTCTCTGCAAGCTGAACGTGCTGAGAGCGGGATAACATAAAGCAAGAGTCATGGGCTGTTTGTGTTTTTCAATTAGACGTCACGTAACTTTAGTTCCGGGATTTTGACGTCCAGATTTTTAAGGATCCGTTAGGTATTTAGGCTTTTTGCTTGAGGTTTAGTTTATCTCCGAAACAAGTTTTATAACGGGATTTTCCCATCGTCGTCGCAGGTGTTGTTGGACCGTGAATGCGTACGGCGCACTGCCTTCGAGTTGCACAAGAATATCCGTGTTGAAGAGACAGTCGAGCTGACTGGAAGCAAATAAACTCGAGCCCTTCTTTATTATCTTTTGTCTTTTTTTAAATCAAGTCTGCTTTTATGTTTATGCGTGAACATGTTTTGCTGAGGATTGCCGTGTCGCTGAAATATGCATTCCCTACAAGATGAACGCCTTCGTAACTGTTATTGTTTTATTCGTTTTGGCGCTGCTTGTAAGTGTCTATTCATCTTTCTGCTGGTATAGACGTGGCTAAATTTGCATGTGAAAATTGTAGGGCGCCGTACAGACCCATGATCTCGTGCACGCGGATATATCTGCACTTGGAGCGTTTAACAACTCGTTATGCTTGTCAACCTATCGCGTGAAGAAAACGACTCATTTGAGCAGCCGATCTTGTGATATTCTGTTCTGCGAGGCAGTGAAGAATGATACTAAGGTGCAATTTGGACTTCCCTCGAAGAAAAAGGTAAGAATAGATGCAACTGTAATTATTGTTCAAGTTACAAAGTTTTACGTGCAGGCATCCCTGTTCCTCGTATTGCAGTCACCTGAGAGTAGTCGCAGGTCAACCCGTATCATCATCCCTGATACTCAAACCGGCAACTTGACCCTCGACAACGTTCACATATCTTACAAACGAGTAATTACAGTCTTGATTACAACCTATACAATGCAACGCTCTAATTGAATTTCACCCAAACAGAGTACAACAGATGTTGCAGTGGTTTCCAGAAAGTTCGGTTGGAGCAGCATGGCAGATTATACCGGAGTTGGCATTGATACTTTATACCGAGTGACGACAACATTATATTACGGGATCACAGCTCTACGAGTTTTAAAGTACATCTTTTTGTTCTTCGGCTTCTTTGGATAATGGAAAACAGCGATTCTCAAAAAGGACAGAATACAAAACCGTTACGCTCTGTTTACCACGTCGCGGGTCGTTTATGTTCTTTTAAAAAACCGTTTCTGTTGATAATTATATGAAACATAGACCAGGCGAGAAGAAAATATAGCCTAGTAACTTACTAAGAGTTCGGTAAGTGTGTCAGTTCATACACTTTGAGCTAAACAAACGCGTCGTGCAAGGACGTAACAAACACCAAACGAGGCTCACGCCGGGGAGGTGCCCGCGTGCTGTTAACCTTCCGGGATGTGTCGTCACGGTATACGTTTTGCAGCCCTGCATCTCATTAACAGCCATTATCCTTTTGCAGGGGGGCAAAGTTCTTGTCAGTCTTCATTTGAATTCCTCCGGTGGCGGTAACTGACAGAGCTGTGCCTTTTCTCTTCAACGGGGTAGATATGTTGAATTTGCTGCGAACTGGCAGCGTTGCAGTGCTACTGTTTCTCAGCATTTGCGTGATTCCTGAGCTCTGGGCGGGAAATGTGCGTCGACCAGACGTACCTAGCTGGAAGCGACAAGTAAATTATTGTCACTTATTTTTACACGAGGATCTGATATATACAAGTATAATACTCATGTTTCGCCCAGGCTTGTTCCAGGGAGAATAAAATCGGTCAGTATAACTGTACCGACGAAGGTGACATTGAATGCTTTCCCGGCTGGGCGGGTGACTTGTGCAACGTTCCAGTCTGCAGGAAAGGATGTCACCCCAAGACGGGCTACTGCAACAAACCGGATGAGTGCAGATGCAAAATAGGTTAGTAAATCAATAAGAAGGTATTTTGATGTTTCCTATTTTTCTGATGACGCCGGTTCGTAGGTTTCACAGGGGAACTCTGCAGGGACTGCATGGTTTTACCGGGTTGCGCACACGGATCTTGCAATAATAGCTTCGAGTGTAATTGCGAGCCAGGATGGGACGGGTTATTCTGCAACTTGCGTAAGGATGTAGCTTATTTGCGTTTGCCTTTTTCGGGGTAAACTAGGAGCGGTTAACAGTTTTCTTATGTGTTTGACAGCGGTATGCAAGAAGGGCTGCCATAGTGTTCGAGGCTACTGCGACGTGCCAGGAGAATGCAAGTACGTAGCACGTGCAATGGAGGGCAAACTCATATTCATTTATTATGTCAACTGGAATAGAGTAACATGCTACTGCCCCTGAAAACTGTCTGTTGCGGGATAGATCTTAATACTTAAATGATTTCATTTTGTGTGCAGGTGTAGATTAGGCTGGTCTGGTGAAAACTGCACTTCCTGCCAAGTGCTACCCGGTTGCAAAAACGGGTTCTGCAACAAGCCTCTAGACTGTGTCTGCAATGAAGGATGGACTGGTTTACTCTGTCAAACACGTATACGCTTTCTATTGTATAAATGCTATTTGATTATCAGCATAACTGTATATTGTCGTGAAACAGCAATTTGCAACAAGAACTGCAGCACGGAGCATGGATATTGCGACAATCCCGGGGAGTGTAGGTATAAAAAACGCCGGCATTACATCCATCTGCTGCTATTCGGTCACTGATTTTCTGGAAACATCCCTTTAGATGCAAAGTAGGCTGGTACGGCGAAAACTGCACTGATTGTTTTCCTTACCCGGGCTGCGTCAATGGTTATTGCAACAAACCCTGGGAATGCAAGTGCAAGCCTGGGTGGACCGGTTTTCTGTGCGACAAGCGTAAGCATCTTTTGAATTGGAACAGTAGTTTCTGCCAATACAATAACTTTGCGCCTTTCAGGGATACCGTATTGCGTCTTAGAACCAGACACTTGCAAGAACGGAGGTACCTGCGTTTCACTAGTTTCCGAGCAGGGTAACTTCACTTGTACATGTCCACCATCGTACACGGGAAGAACCTGCGAAACGCTACTGATGACTTCGGAAAAACCAACCAACATAACTGGCATTTCCAACAAAACTACGTTGCTTTGTAACTTCATCTTAGCTTAAATTATTTAACTTGAAATCTTTCTAAATAAATTTAAACGGTGTAGATTCGCTTACAGACGGCGAGGAGCAGTTCCCACCAGTGAGGAGCAAACACAACCGTATCCAGCCACCCAAGAATTAAAGAAACGAGCGTTTTTCAAGACTTGAATCATCATACATTAATTTATTGATATCAGCATTGACCCAATACACCAATTATCCACATAGCAAAAACAATGCATTAAAAGTGTTAACCCTGACGAAGCGCACAGCGCCTGGGAACGCTGTTCAAAACGGTCTCCATCCAGGCTTACGAGGTCACGCGAGACCCGCAAGATCGCCCAATCCTCCAAGTCCGCCTAGGTCTCCAAGTCCTCCCAGACCAGCCAGATCGCCAAGTCCTCCAAGGCCCCCAAGGTCACCCAGTTTTCCAAGGCCGCCTAGGTCTCCAAGTCCACCCAGACCAGCCAGATCATCGAGTCCTCCAAGACCAGACAGGTCGCCCAGTCCTCCAAGACCGCCAATGTCGCCCAATCCTCCAAGGCCGCCAAGGTCACCCAGTCCTCCAAGGCCGCCAAGGTCATCCAGTCCTCCAAGACCAGCCAGATCGTCAAGTCCTCCCGGACCACCGATATCCCCAAGTCCACCCAAGGCTCCTAGTCCACCCAGAGCACCGAGTCCTCCCAGGCCTGCGAGGGCACCTGCCGCGCCGACTCCTGCAGCAGGGACAGCGCCTGCAAGCGCAGGGTGCAGTAGAGGTGCTGGTCCCTTCAGTCCACCGAATTTGATTCCTTTGATGATCGGGGCGCCCACCTTGATGGACTTAGACGCTTTAAAGCCTTTGATAAAGCGACGCTTACGGTTCAGGGCTGCGCTGTCCGAACAGCAGACGAGGACGGCGACGAACATCAAGCCAACCTGCAGATGAGACATACCGTTAGAACACAAAGAGAGGACTCTGAAACTTGAAATAGTAAAGTAACTTACAATGAATTTCATTTTCGCGATGGTAAGATCAACTGCTGCTTACTCGAGACGACTTGAAAGCCGAGTGTGGTTTTGGCTAGCGCAGTCGGTTGTTTTTATACGCTGCAAGAGGATTAAAGCTTCTACAAACAAGCGACAAATTCGAGGATTTTTACACTCTGGTGGCTTTCTGCATACAGATTAACTTTACTTGGTCTTTTGAACTCAATATGGCGAAAGGATTACAGAGGTTTAATCCTTATACCAAGGAATGGCGCACTCCCATGAGTACTGAAAGTTGCTATGTAATCCTTGGCTAGATAACATTTACCTACTTTCAAACCAAGCCACCGTGTCGCAGTGTTATTAAAGTATCTTTAACTTGACACTAGATACAGAAATGTATCGTTATTATCTCAAACTATACCGTATCATAATACAACACAGATCATAGTTAAAGTTATACTAGCAAACTGAATGTGCAAATACATTTGACTCGCAGACCAACTGTATTTTATTCATCAGGAATCCGATGGGCTGTGATCTAAGTTTGTCTATTTCATGTTCAGACGACACGTTCGTATGTAAACCTTTGGTTACAGTGATGTAACATTACATCAGCTCTTATTAGAGGCGTTTTTTATTATATTACAATATTAACTTGTTGCAATATTATCCAAAGAATGTACCAGCACTTTGTCTGCGTTTCATGAAGTAAATTTGAATAATAAATTTATCGAAATTTACGCTCGATTCGTCTTTGTACAATCAAAATTGCTAAATTAACATGGCCGTTTATTATATTTATACGTCGTATTTGATCTAATTTCTCGTCCTTTCACTTTAATAAGAAACCACTTGAACTCTTAGTATACGTAGTTAGACCTGGACAGATTTGTTTATTTCAACATTCATGGACAAATGTACAGATATGCTTCTAACAACACAGCTCCACTGCATTTTTACCACACAGACAACAATAGCAACAACATCGAATGTTAAAAGTTGGCCACGAAGAACCTTCTAAGTCTTTGGAAAGTGGGACCTGTCATGGAAGCCGAAGACGCGAACCCAGCCTCAACAAACTGCGCTTTTGGAGATCGTCCCGCGAAGAGTGGTAAGTACAGCTGGTCGGGATCCAGAGGAACACCGTCTGCTACCATCCACGGCAGTACGGGATCGTTGGTTGGCAACGACCGAGATCCTCTTATGATGATCACCAGAGCAACGATCGCGTAGACCTTTTTTTTTAAAACGGAAATTAAAATTAAGCAATCACGTTTCCTTAATAATGTATTAATTCTTATAAAATGATGAGGAATACAATGTATTAAAATAAATCCGTTACCAAGGCGTTTGCCATTCTGCAGATTTGCGATGTTTCAAAGAAACTGGACAGTGAACCCAGCTGAACTGGAACTTGTTCCCTTGTTTGGATAGAAAATGAGCGAACTTGTGACTTTCGTCGACCTTTTTATAAACGCGGTGGCAAGGGAAATCGGTAGCGTCGTAGTTCCAAAGAAATCAGGGAAAGTTCTGCACGTAGCCCTCATTAGGGATGGACTTGACCCCCAAAGGACCTTCGTGTGTAGTCTGGGAATTCATGCTTCTTAAATACGCATATTTTTAACTGTAATTTCTTGTTTGTGATACTAACGAAGATGTCAAAGACAATTAGCTTGCAAAGAATTATGGCAGAATTCTAAATTTAAACAGCTTTTTATTCGATGTTTTAAATAAATTGTAAGCTATTTATAATATTGATAAAACATAATTAGCAAACCTTAATTATTACTACGTGTCTCATTCATTACATGAACATGAAAATACGTACGTGCTTCTTAAAATTAATTAATAGTAATTATTTTAATCAATGTGTTATTGTATAAGCTAACGCAACAAGTAATTTTAACTCGTTAATCCTATGGTTTTCAAATATCGCGCCAATGCCCTAGCGGCGGTAACAAGATCTACGTTTACATAATTTGGTTTCTCACGTGTTTATAAACAATACCGCAAGCATGAAGTAAGTTCTTCGCAATAAATTACGTTTAGTTATTATTCATGGTATTTTAATGTGTTATAAATTTCAAGGATCAACGTGGACGGTTTGCTGGTCTACTTCCCGTACGACTACATTTATCCCGAGCAGTTTTCGTACATGCTCGAACTCAAGCGGGGACTTGATGCTAAGGTATATTAGACTGTGACATTTAGACGTTTTTCTTAACGTTTACTAGAGAGAATCCATTACAAAAAATAGGGTCACTGCCTTCTGGAAATGCCCTCTGGAACGGGGAAGACCACCACGCTGCTTTCGTTAATCGTTGCTTACATGCAAGAACATCCGCTAAGTCTTTCCAAGCTGGTCTACTGCTCTCGCACCATTCCCGAAATCGAGAAAGTTCTGGAGGAATTACATAAATTAATCAATTACTATGAAAAAGAGACTGGGAAACCTGCGAAAATTGTAGGTTTGGCTCTCAGTTCCCGTAAAAACCTCTGCATTCATCCGTCGGTCAGCAAAGAACGGGAAGGAAAGATTGTTGACGGGCGGTGTTACAGCTTGACGGCGTCGTTCGTCAGATCTCAACATTCCGCAGATGCTTCGGTTCCTGTGTGTAATTTCTACGAGGGCTTTGACACAAATGGACGAGAAGCTCCGATACCCCCTGGCGTGTATAATTTGGACGATCTGAAAGATTTCGGGCAAGAAAAAGGATGGTGCCCGTACTTTCTCGCTCGTTATGCAGTAAGTGCTAAATATTGATGTCATTAATTTTAAACTAACAATCTGGTCTTTTAGTTAACCTACGCAAACATCATCGTCTACAGCTACCACTACTTGCTAGACCCGAAGATTGCGGAAGTCGTCTCAAAAGAGATCTCCAAATCATCGGTTGTTGTTTTTGATGAGGCTCACAACATTGGTTTGTATTTCTTTTCTTGCAGCTAGGTTTCAAATAATTACATTTTTCCTCTTTGTACACGACAACAGATAATGTGTGCATCGATTCGATGAGCGTGAAACTGAACCGAAAGCTTCTCGAGAAGTGCACGAACAGCATAACGGTCCTGGAGAAGACCATTGCAGAGTGCGGTTCCCTTAATTCCTAAATGTTCCTATAATAAATAACTTAACTCTTGTTACGTTGACAGTATCAAGGAATCTGACACGCAGAAACTGAAACGGGAGTATCAGCGGTTGGTTGAAGGTCTGAGGGACGCGGGCCAGGCTCGCGAGAGCGACATGATTCTGGCGAACCCCGTCCTCCCGGGCGAGATTCTAGAAGAGGCAGTACCAGGGAACATCCGGAATGCTGAACATTTTGTTGCGTTTATAAAACGTATCGTCGAATATGTCAAGACGAGGCTACAGGTGCAGCACGTCGTTCAAGAAAGTCCCGCTGGCTTCCTGAAAGACATCCACGCGAAAGTCTGCATTGAACGGAAACCTCTTAGGTAATTGCCAACATCAACTTCCCACTTTGTTAAAAATACACGTAGAATAGGATTTTTTAAACTCATTATTGCTATTGTAAGTGAACTAGATTTACATTAATGAACACATTTAATATTAATATGTAATATTATAATGTAGTATTAAGTATTGTGTAATATTAATATATATTATGTAATATAAGTTTTGACTTTGGAATACAGGTTTACAGCTGAACGGTTGTCTTCGTTGATCCGCACTCTTGAAATTTCGGACCTGACGGATTTCTCTCCACTAGTCGTCCTGTCGCACTTCGCCACCTTAGTAGCCACCTATACAAAGGGATTCACGATCATTATCGAGCCGTACGATGAAAAGACGCCCACCATCATTAACCCAATCCTTCACTTCAGGTTTTTATTTTTTTATATTTCTAGTTTAAAAATTTAATTTCAATAAAATAAACCAATTGTTCTAGTTGCTTGGACTCGTCGATCGCTATCAAACCCGTCTTTGATCGCTTCCAGTCGGTGATCATCACTTCGGGGACTCTTTCACCGCTGGACATGTACCCGAAGATCCTCGATTTCCACCCGGTTATTATGACGTCCTTCACGATGACCTTGGCACGTCCCTGCATTCTTCCTATGGTTCTATACTTTCTTATATTTGAACATTGAAACCAAAAGTTGTCTTTTTTTTTACAGCTTATCTTTTTGTTGTTGAAAACAGATAGTCACTAAGGGAAACGATCAGGTTGCCATGACGACGCGCTTTGAATCCCGTGAGGATACGGCCGTCATCCGCAACTATGGAACCCTGATCGTGGAGATTGCCGGCGCTGTTCCAGACGGAATCGTCTGCTTCTTCACCAGCTACTTTTACCTGGAGACGGTGGTAGCTTCCTGGTATGACCAGGGTATCATCGACCAACTTCAGAGGCACAAACTGCTGTTCATCGAGACGCAGGACTCTGCCGAGACAAGCTTAGCTCTGATGAATTACACAAAGGTTATTCTTTTTTAATGATTAAAGATCCTTCTTTGGTCAAGTGTTAACCTTTGAACTTTTCACACCTAGGCCTGTAATAATGGCAGAGGAGCGATCCTGTTATCCGTCGCCAGAGGGAAAGTGTCTGAAGGAGTCGATTTCGATCATCACCTGGGCAGGGCCGTCCTCATGTTCGGTATCCCCTACGTGTATACGCAGTCGAGGATCCTAAAAGCTAGGCTTGAGTATCTGCGCGATCAATTCCAGGTTCTTATTACTAGCTTCAATCTAGCCTGTTATACCTTAAAGTTATGTATTTATCATATTTTTAGTTTTTACGTTAAAGATGTAAAGTGTGTCATGCTCAGCTTTACAGCTTACTTGATTAGAACTTAAGTTTGATATTTCAATAACAGTTTTGATTTTTCTTTTCTAGATTCGCGAGAATGACTTTTTAACGTTCGACGCCATGCGCCACGCTGCGCAGTGCCTGGGGCGCTGCCTACGAGGGAAGACCGATTACGGAATTATGATCCTCGCCGATAAAGTGATCATCCTGTTTTTACATTAATTTAACTCTCCGTTGTGTTTTTCTTTAGTCTTTGAGTAATTAACATATGGGGAATTTTGCAGAGGTTTTCCAGAGCGGATAAACGAACCAAGCTTCCTCGTTGGATTCAGGAGCATCTGAAGGATTCACTTTGCAATCTGTCAACTGAAGAAGCTGTACAGGTATACGTTTTAATATCGATGTGCACATATTAGCAATAGGTATATGGAACCAGTAAATAATCAAATAATTCGTAGTAAGTTGACATCAAGTTTGATTTACTTAGGTTCGATAGATATACCCATGGCGTAATAATATAATTTTATAATCACAGTCTTGTATTTTAATTATTAGAGTAATATTATTGTAATGTAATGAGTATTAATAAGTAATTGTTATCCTTTTAAAAGTGTGATGATGTTTTAAATTTTAATTTCTGCAAATAGGTTAGCCGTCGCTGGTTACGTCAAATGGCTCAGCCTTTTACCCGCGAAGACCAGCTGGGCGTATCGCTGCTCACCCTGGAACAATTACAAAGCGAGGAGATGCAGAAGAAGATCCAAGAGAGGGCCCAATACGCCTAATGGTTTTTCAACTCTGGCAGTTTAATGTATTTACAAAGCAGCAGATTCAACTGGAACAAGTTTGATTTGTTTTTCTCTCTCTCTCTCCTTCTTTGCCCAAGCAACAGTGAACAGAAATGAGGAGCGAGGGACAAAAATTTGAGGGGGAAAAACACAGAAATAAGAATGAATAAACGATTGTTCTTTTTTAATTATTTTGTTTTACTTGCACGTCTCGTCTTTTAAGGGGACGAAAAGCAAAGCGAGTTTTTTTTTTTCAATTTAACGTATGGAAATTCACCGAACCCTAGACGAGTTTCAACAGTTGGACCTTGTTAATGCTGATAAATTTTTTTTCTGGGGGGGACGTGTGGCAAGCTCGTCAAGGGGATTTTTTTTCCTCGATACTGGCTCTCTTTTTCACGGGTTAAATAAAAGGGAAAGCTAATACAGAACTCATGAGGTGATTGACATCTACGCATCGATAACTGTGGTCTGTGTAAAAGAACAAGGCAGGACAAAACTGGGTTTTTATTATCTCGTTACTCTCAGTCCACTCTCTCTACGTTGGTTTCCACGGGGTCCTGACCGTAGACGATTTCACCAGGGTAAGGGGGCTGGCGCGACAGCTTCAAACGCAGCAGGTCGCCCACGTCATCGACAGCAGCCAAAGCCTGTGATTCAATTTGTTGTGATTATTTTATTAGAATTCACATTTTATTATCTTTTTTTTGATAATGCAACTTAAAAACACATTCGATTTTAGGATACAACAAATAAAATACCTTATCGAGCATTTCTTTGGTGTGCGAGGCGGAGATGCAGAAACGGGCACGACCTTCCGTGATGCGAGTCGCAGGGAAACCGACGCCGACAGTGGCTACACCCCGTTTGGTCAATTCGCGAACGATACCCCTAAAGAAAATTATAATATTATATTTGAATTACAGTATTATTATCCTATGTTTCTATCATTATTTAAATTTTATATTAACTAATTTGTGCTATGAACAAATTAAATGGAATACTCCTATATAAATTAAATCAGACTCTTACGCAATTTTGGAGGGCAAGTAAAGCATGAGCGGCACAACGGGCGAATCATTGTTGCCGTAAATGATGAATCCCATTTGTTTGAGCTTCTGACGGAAATAGCGGGTATTGTGAGCAAGTTGCACCAGTCGGCGTTGACCTTTTCCGAAAATTAACATTTGAGTAAAAAATCTGAAATAATTATTTGACACAAATTCAGAAATACCTTCACTGGTTCCGTCTTCTCCCATAATGATGCGCATCGAAGTAATAATCTGCTGGGCGACGGGAGCGGACATGGCAGTGGCGTAGCAGGCAGCGTGGCTGTGAATGCGTAGGTGTGCGATCAAACTCTGCACGGTTAAATTAGATTTCAGTTTAGCTACGATAATTTCCTACTTATGGCGCAATTTTTTGAGCAAATGTTCTTACTTTACAACCGGCAATGTATCCTCCAGCAGATCCAAAACTCTTGGTGAAGGTGCCCATGAGAACATCAACATCCTTTGGGTCGCAGCCGTAGTAATCAACAATGCCGCGGCCTCGCGACCCCATGGCTCCAATACTATGCGCTTCATCCAGGTACAAATAAGCCTTATACTTCTTCTTCAGGGCAATGATTTCAGGTAGTCTGGCCACGGATCCTTCCATCGAGTACACGCCTTCGACCACGATCAATATCTTGCGCCACGGGCGGTGGGTCCTGGGCTGACCGTAGACAACGGCTTCCCTAAGTTTCTCCTCCAGACTTTTCATATCTTTAACGAGAATTTAGAAAATCTAGTTCAAATCAATTTCCCGAGGAAACTATTTTTGAAATTTGCATGTACTGTTGTGCTTGAAGACACGGGTCGTGGCACCAGAAAGCCTCAGTCCGAGAATCAGAGATGCGTGATTGTTCTCGTCGCTCAGAACAAGGCAACCTTTGCTAACAATGCTGGGCAGATTCAATGCGTTGGTCGCGAAACCCATTCCGAAGGTGATGGCGTCGTCCGCACCAACAAAACGCGCAACCAGGTTCTCAAGTTCGCGATGAATAGCCATGGTTCCTGCATAATGTTCAGTTAAATTTATTCATTCAGGTAGTGTGAAGGTAACTGGGTGTTTACCAAGCTCCTGGCGAGGGCTGCTGACTCCGATACCAAGTTCTCGAGCCACTTGGATGGAATCTTCCGCACACGGTCCCGATTTCTCAGCAAAACCCAAGTAGTTGTACGAACCCATGTTGAGGCAGGTTGTCGTAGAATCTAAAAGTCTGAAAGTAAAAGGTACATGAAATAACTCTGGCCGACGATAAGGATTCAGAGCAGCTTACTCGAAGGTCCAACCGTAATCATGACTAACACGGTCCTTGAGAACAAGCTCTGCACCAGGAACGCTGCAAATGGGGCGATTCCAACAGTCCTTGATGCGTCTGTAAACATTGCGGGTGTAGAACGATTCGAAGCTCGCGTAGAGTGGAACATAACCCTGAATTACGAAACAACTTGTTTTAAGACAAGTGTGGACAGGAGGTTATGATCCATTAGAATACCTCTTCAGATTTTGAAACCATCTGCGGTGAGATTTTCATGAAGAACTCCTTGATGTAGCCAATGAGAACAAGGACTCCGTAACCGAGATACGTGAACAAGGCGATTATCATAGGGACTTCTTCAAACGACTCCTGGGTGGTGCGTCTGACCTTCTGCGGGGGTTCCGCAAAGTCAACCTGTTGATTACATATAAGGTTCATAACGACTTAAGAAGGAGAGTGATGCAGAAAAAATACCTTGTTATCGACTTCCCGGTTGGCTGAACTTGTCCCACAGTGTGAATTACGGGCTTTCCCATTTTTGCCAGGAGGTAACTTGCATGAACACTGACCGTTTTGGACCATGGTGTTTTACAGCAGCCTCCTGTTAGTCCAAGCAAAAAACAACTGCGTTATGATATAATTCTTAAAACTCAATTGTGCAGGACCGCACCTTCCCAGGGACCTAATGGGGAACGTGCTCAGTTTACGGTATTAGTAATTTGACAGTTGGGCGGGTTACCAAGGCTGCGGTTCTTCAAACATATCTCGTGGCGGTTACTGGAAACGGTTACCAAGTCCGATACTCGTTTGATTTCTCGTATTTTCAAATGGCAAAATATCAGAATACAGTTACTATGAGTAAGAGATACACTTAAAAGCTTAATTTCTGTATGAGAAAAAATATTATTGCAAAATATTACTATTAAGTAACCGTTTCGAATACTCATAAACTCGTTACGTCATTGGAGGGGCCGGCACGACGCAAGTGGCGTGACTCCGCAGCAGGAAATTTGTATGATTCAGGCCACAGCGCATGCTTACCGACTATCTAGCATTTTCTAATCTTATCGACAAATGCCGTCCGAAATTTCTGACGCACACAAACAATAAGCTTGGTGAAATGATAACGAGCCTCACTCTCATTAAAGCGATAAGCACGTACAAGGTGCACTTAAAGTTACAAGATTTAAACTTATCTAGTTCTGCACCAATCGTTACGTAACCCTTTCATTAAGTTAAAAATTGTATGAATGGATTTTAGTTTGAAGTAAGTGGTTTTAATTAGAGCCCAAAGTAAGACGAGTATAAGGTGTACGCATTGGCTATTCGCACTTTGCAGATTTGCGCGCGAATTTTAAAAGCTCGAATAATTGCCACCAGATGGCACTTTCCGATAGCGTTCCATACGCTTGGCTAAATATGAAGTGTGCACACCAACAAAGAACGAATAGAATTCAATCAGTGGCGTCTGGAATGATGAGCGAGTGTTCACGGCATGACGTAGCAGGACCATTCGTTCCCCAATAGACTTTTGAAAATTAATCAAGTTCCAGATTGGCTTTAAGGCAACATGCAAAATCGAACGTTACAAACATTAGCCTTTCATTTACTCCTGAATTCAACGTTAACCTTCGACAAAAAAGATCGAAATGCTGCAAATCTGTTTAATTTGCTACTTAATCGGTTTTGAGACATTTCAAACCTGAAACTGGATCTTGCAAGGAGTTTAGAGTGTGTGGCCAAAGACTAAAGTAGCAAAGGGTTGAAAGCTCAAGCTGAGATATCACCCGACCCAAGACTGTTTCAAAAAGCGTAAAAGAAGAACTAGTTTAGCTATATTTAGAGGCCCACTAAAGGCCGATTTAAGCCAGGCCCAACTGGCGTTCCATAATTCGTCGGTATAACTAACGCCGTGTGTAGACTGTCTTCTTTTTTATTTTTGATTTCAGCATCTATTTATGAAGTTCAACTGCAAGGAATCTTTAGCGAACAATGCTCACAATAACATAGGATATCTCTGGAGTGCTGGGCCATGATTGGTGCATTACCTGATTGCCCTGCAAATTGATTAAAAGAAATAAACAGGATACCTCTGGAGGCGGGACTTAGCATGAGAAATCTCTCTGAGGCGGAGCTTACGTGAAAGAGCTTCAGGAAGAGGAGCTTAACACAGAGACTCTAAGGGGTGAAGCTTAGATTAAGGAAACCCACTAAGAGGCGTACTTCAGCGCTGAAGAATGGTCAGAAGAAGGCTTGCTATGACATTAAGTTAAAGAAGTCCTATCACTAAGACTGAGTGGAAGGTCTTCTGGCGGTGTAATTTTGGTAGACGGTTTCCACCAAGACGAGATAGCTCCTATAGAAATCAAGCTGTGAACACAGTACAAGTTTTCTTATACTGGGGCTGTTATAACTTAACTTAATAATTCAATAGCATGATAATTATAATAACTGTAATGTAACATACAGAGTAATAATAATAAATTAATAGCGTGCTTTAACTTATACTGCGGCTGTGAATAAAAATAGTGATATCAAGGGATTCGTCTAGTTCTTCTGCGTTAAACAACTTGAATCGACCCGCGATCATGAAAAGTTGAACTAACCCATCGATTACTCGACTCGACGTTCACCAGTGTATTACCGTTGTCATGGAAATCGCGGACAAGCCCCTCCTCTCGCCCGCCTTGGAAACTATCGAGCACTGGGGCTGCCATCTATACCTGTCTATCTATACTAGGTATTAGGTATTAGGTATGCTGTGTAATGGCGCCTCAGCACGGCAGCCCGTACTTGTACCTTAGCACATGCTGAAATATTACCGAAAACTAAAGAAGAATTATCAATACCTTGGACGACTGCGAATCATAATCCACTGACCGTAGTACTGTAGGTTATTGAAGCAAATAGCTCACTTGTAGTAAAAGCTTTACATGCTAAGTTTTCTGATGCAGCTTTATTAATTCATACTTGAATTGCATTCAAAACAATCACACGTTTGGCATTGAAGGGTTTTATTTAAACTTTACGAGTTAAAGATACATCCTTATCCTTAGTGTGTCTTTAACTAGAAGAAGCAAATGTTATTAAAATGATATTCATCTCGCACAGTAAGCAATGTCAACCGTTCGTCGTGGGGTGCTGCGCTCAAAGAAGAAGCCCGAAGAAGACTCGAAGAAGTTTGAGGATCTGTTGGTGTTTGGTTACGCCTGCAAGCTGTTTCGAGATGACGACAAGGCCCTGTACATTGACCAGGGAAAGCACCTGATTCCTTGGATGGGTGATGAAGAAATGAAAATTGATAGGTGAGAACAGATTCTTGAGTAAAACTCTTTGGGTGTAGTTATAAATAACACGGGATGCCCTCAAACGTCCGCTCTATTGTTTAACTAATAGAAAAATTTCAACATTATGTTAAAAAAATACTTGATACTCGGTAACAAATCAGTAGACTGGGTTCATTTCGAGCGGATCCCGTGTCGTAGGTACCCACGTAAGCAGCCTACTAATTGAATGACATATTAGCCTTTCCTTATAGCAGGATGACAGGTTAAAGAGTGATCCACTCACAGCTGTGGCATCAGCTTTGAATTAAAGCACAGCACGACGGGATTCCAGAAGGTTTGACTTTCAACGTGTTGTCTTTTTAAACAGTGACTTATTACTCACATAGCCAGTGATGTGTTTCAGTGATAATCCCGTCTAGAGTACGGTTACTGACGCCCATTTTGTTTCCTCTACGTTGCAGGTACGACGCCCGAGGAGCGCTGTCCGACCTCAAGCCTTATGAGGCCAAATCAGGGCAGTTCAGCAGGTTCGACGGGCTCTCGGCCGAGGAGAAGAGAGTGGAGGAGTTGTGCGACCAAGAGCGCTACTTTGCGCTGTACAAGGACGAACAAGAAGAAGCCCTGTATCACGAAGAGGAAATGAAACGACTTCAACTGGAAATCAACGAAGCGACTTCTTCAGAAGCCACGTACCACCAGGTTCCGTTCAGCTACTCGGGACCACTGGAAGAAGAAGGAGCGGGGAAACAACAGAGTGCCGAAAGCGCACAGAAATCAATCCAAGGTTAATTAAACCACTCGTTTGTTTGCAGAAGCGGAGGATAATTAAAGCGTTATCCTTTTCTTTGTAAATAGGAGAAATTGGTGATGCTGTCTTCGTACCGCCTCCCGAGATGGACATCCCGTCCGACATTCTGGTCCCGCCAACGCTCAAGCTAGCCCTCATTATTCAAAAAACGGCCCAGTTTATTTCCACACAAGGGACGCAGATGGAGATAGTCCTCAAAGCCAAACAAGCCAACAATCCCATGTTTGAATTCCTCAACTTTGACTCGGCCCTCCAGCCGTATTACAAATTCGTTACCGCGGCAATTCGCAAAGGTAGTTTTGATTTTTTCCTGTTTCTACTCCTTTTTCTGGGCCATTAACTTAATTAATTTTTTTTATAATAACAGGTACCTACATTACCATCGAAGAGCCAGTGGAGGACCCGAAACCGAGTCAAAACGACGAGAAAGAGCGCACAGACGAGGAGAGCGACAGCGACAGCTACCTGCACCCGAGTCTTCAACCAAAAGTCGTATGTCAATTTCCATAGCCAGTTTATTACTTTAAAGGAAAAACACAGTTCAATGTTTCTCAAAGGTTGTCGCAGCGTCTGTTATTGAGACGAAGCCGACCGAGACGGCACTGTTTGTTCATCCGCCTCCCGACGTGCAGCTGCTTATCGACAAGACGGCCAGTTATGTAGCTCGTAATGGGAGGAAAATCGAAGCTATTGTCCTTAGTAAAGGTGATCCTTTGAATGTAAAACTTAATGGACAAATCTATTGGGGTTGTCTGATATAACGTTTTGTTGTCGTATTGTTAAGGACTTGGAATACTGAATAAAAGTATCGATATTAAGAAACCTTATTGAAATACCGTATAGTTAAAATCGATATCACAGTTCTTTAACAGGGTTGTCCGATGTATCGATGTTGATATGGAAATTTCAATATATCGATGCTTTTTGGCCTCGATATATGAAGCGGCTACCTAATATCATATAAATATCATATCGTTATCGTACCGATTATATCGATATCAAGAATTGATGTATCCTGCAGAAATTTAGAAAGTTTTTGGGTTTCACGGCATTAATTATGAAGTGCTATTTTCTGTGTATTCAGGCGATCCCAGGTTTACGTTCCTTCAGGAAGACCACGCCTATAATCCATACTACCTGCACAAGCTGAATCTTTATTCCGGCATGGTTGTCCCCAAGGAGCCGGATGAGAAGCCCGACGAACTCACTCCGGAAGAAGCCGAGGAGAAACTAAAGACGGAACGACGACTAAAAGCTGCAGCCTTTCTCAATCGTATTAAAAAGAAGGTTACCCTCAAAACAGCAGCAGGTATATTCCGGTGGTTCTGTAAATGTGTTTCTTATGTCGAATCCTTTTTATTTTACTGCTATATAAAGTATTCGTGGGATATTGAGATAATTATTTGTAAAATATATAACTGAACTATACACAATATTTATTTTTGGAAAATGCAGCACCAAGCAGCGGAAGTCCTTCTGAGCAGGAAGCGATCCGAGAAGCCGAAGAAATCACCTCGCTGGCCACGAGGAGTCAGAGTCGCACCAACAGCTCGGATGATGTTGAGGTTATTAGCTCTGTTGCCAAGAAACGATCTAAAAGGTATTGTTATATATTGATTTAAAATCAACTAGTTCCCAAATATTTACATTAATAAAAACGTTACAACTATTTTTTTTCTAAAATCGAGGAGCAGGAGCAGAAGTCCCGAACGACGCCGTCGACGTCGTGGGAGCCGTAGTCGCTCGCGCAGCTACAGCAGGTCACGAAGCTGCAGTCGGGACCGTTCCAGAGAGAGACGCCGAAGACACCGTAAACACCGCGAGCAGAGCAAGGATCGATCCCGCCGCGAAAAGCGCCGTCACAAGAGCAAGGATCGTCATCACAAGCGCAAGAGTCGACACCGCAGACGCACCTCCAGTCCGAGCGTCAGCAGAAGTCGGTCCCGCAGCACCACGGCCAGTCGTCTGCCGAGTAACTCTCCCAGTCCCGTGAGAAGTGAACCACGGAAGATATCCATCTCGAAACGTAAAGACCCGTAATTGTTGACCCGAGATACGGTTAATCATCGTCATATTTTTCTTTTGTTTCAACCGGATCAACTTTTAATTTAATTAGAATTAACTTAATAGTAATAAATTCTAATTGTAGCTCACATTGTTAATTTTGTTCTACATTGTTGGATTGTTTTGTACAGCTGCTTCAGTTGCCAGTTCCGAAGTGTCCCGCGACAGCCCGTTACCGCCGCAGTTGCAACCGATTCAGCCGGCATTAGCAAAAATGACAGAGGTACTATTTAGTTTTAAATTACTTCGTTAATTAAATACTTATCAATGAGTTATTTTTAGAGTTTTAATTGCAATGATAAAATTCAAGTGCATCTTGGTATATCAAGTTGAGCATGCGTGGCACATTTGTTTACACTTGTTGAGAGAGGAAAAAAAATCATTCAAGTGCTACTTTGTAATAATAGAGCGTTTTCGAATGTTGATTCAGTAAGGTTCTCTTAAAACTAATTTGATGTTGCAGGGTTTGCGAGCAAAAGTGCTGGCCTTGTTGGACGAGGGCCCGACAAACTGAACCTGTACATAACTGCGAGAACTGCAGCAGACTGAAGCCTTTTATCTTCTCTTTCTGTAACTGTTTATTTTGAATGGAACACGAATAAAATAAAGCATTCTCCCAACGCGACATGACTCTAGCATACACAAGACATACACGAGTTATCATTCATTGTTTCTGTTCATCTCCCAACTTTGCGTTCTCCTGCTCGAGCTGCATTTTCTGGAACAGACCTGCCAGTGTATCGCATTCTTTCTTGTGGAAAGGCCAGTGAAGTCGTTGACAATCCTTGTTGCAGTATTGGACCATCTTACACTTGGAGCACTTCTTGGGCGCCTTTTCCTGGCCGCAGGTGGCGCAGACCTGCTCCTCGGCAAAGCCTCGCTGCCCGTTGACCGCCGCGTTGAGCATGTTGATCGCTAAAGGGCTCTCGAGGCTCTGTTTTGTCTTGGCCAGGCTTACGACAAGTTGGCGGAAAACAACAGTCTCCTTAAAGGCAAAACTCCGCACCGACTCGCGGACAAAGTTGTCGAGGAACTCGGGGAAGCCGTCGTTGCGCATCTTGAGAAAGAGTTTGGCAAAGTTTTCAATGATTTCGGTACTTTTAAGGTCTTTCTTCTTTTGCTGTTCTCTCTCCAGCGCCTTTAAGGTGAACGCCAGGTGATGGCATTTCAACGAGAGGAGTTCGTTGGCTTCTTGTCCCCGCTTCATGTAGCGCTCACTCATCAGCTCCAGAGCTTCGGCTGCTTTCTTCAGGTTCTCCCACAGCAGCGGGAATTTTTCCACGGTGAGGAGTACGTGGACAGGGTGAAGGTTTGACTGCAACAACCCAGAAAAAGTTAAACTGAAATCGTAAAAACCCACAATGTTATTCCGAGGGCAACCTGCATCAGAAGTCGATGGAGGGAAGGTGACATGGTTAGCGGCAGCTTTGGTTCCGTCTCCTGTCCCCGAACTTGTGTAAAATAGTCAACATCTTCTTTCGGAATATAGTTGTTGATAACCGCCACGCAATGATGATGGCCTGCAATATTTGAATTGAACAGAAAATCAATCTGATATTTGTTTATTGGGGTGTTGCATCGTTACCAACAAATGCGGCCATTTGGGCCGCAGTGCGGTTGACAGAGTTTAAGGCGTCCACTTTAACGCCATGCGTCAGAAGGAGTTCGCAGAGCTCGGCATTTCCCGATAACGCAGCAAAATGCAGGGTTGTATACTGATGCTCGTGATGGCCCCCGTTAGGATCGGCTCCCTGTAATATATGGATAGCGTTAATGTTTAAAAGTCAATGGCTGAATAAAATGTTCAAAAAGGATTACAAGATCTAGCAGGATCTGCGCCATTTCATAGTTCCCTTTAAAAGCTGCGTGTTGGAGCAACGTCATCCCGTTCTCATCTTCGGCATCAGGTTTCAACTTGTGCTTGTCGAGCAGTTCGCGCAGACCTGTCACATCGTTCTTATTAATTTTTTCCGTGAGTTCTTCGAATATGTTTTTCGACGACATGATGTCTGTGTTGTATGTTCCACGCTAACGGCGGTAACTATAGCAACCGATGTTCCCCCTCAAGGGTCGTGACTTCGCGAAGGAGGGGCTACAAATGTAAAATCGATCTTTACAGAACCCTTAACAAACCAGGTTTCAGATTTCTTCATTTTTTCAGGTTTCAGGTTCTATATATATATAACAAGGAGTGTCCGCAGCTTCATACAGCTTGTAGATGTCCCGTCCGCAGCCTAATACTGCTCTATATGTCCCGTCCGCAGCCTATTACAGCTACATAAGGATCCGTCCGCAGCCTAATTCTGCTCTATATGTCCCGTCCGCAGCCTATGACACTTGCATATGCTCTGTCCGCAGCCTATTACAGCTACATAAGGATCCGTCGGCAGCCTAATACTGCAGTATATGTCCCATCCGCAGCCTAATACAGCAGTACATGTCCCGTCCGCCGCTCATTACAGCTACATAAGGATCCGTCCGCAGCCTATGACACTTGCATATATTCCGTCCGCAGCCTATTACAGCTACATAAGGATCCGTCCGCAGCCTAATACTTCCACTTGCCTTCGAATTTGTCCTTCGATATACTGGACAGAGTCCCCCTTTCGATTCATTCCAAGCTTTGCCATCAAGCAGTACATATAGGGACAGGAAGCAGGTCTCCAACGTAAAGTAGGCTGTAAATCGCGAAAACCGCATTTCATCCGATGCCGCCTTCAACGTTACCTTGCTCCCTTATGTTTTGGAAGATTTTTTTTGGAGCGTTACGACTTACCCTGACCTGCTGGTTGTATGTGGGCTTCCTGAGATATTTCCCATATTTAAAGAACTGTGTCCGTCCCGAAGGCAACTTCTTACCTACGATACGAAATGGGCGACTTCTACTCATCAAATTTACTTTTCCGTGCTACTTCGTGTGAAAAAGAACCGGGGGTACCACTTGCGTTTCTAGTTCACGAGAAGAAGTTTTTTTCGAACGCATGCCGATTTCTGTGAGCTTTTAGGAGAGAACCTATCCTTAAAAAGTGCAAAACGTCTATCGTGACGGATGCCGAGAAGGCTATAAAGTTCTATTGACAAGGTGTTCCAAATTTGCAAAGGATTTCATGCTGGAACCACATCCTGCAAGACGTCAAGTTTTAGTTGCGCGGTAACACAACGGCGACTAGCGAAGCAATTACTGCCTACGAAAATCACGTCAAGGGAGTTACTGAAAGCTTCATCCAGCGACGACTACCATGGAAAAACTAAAGAGCTACCGTCAAATTTGGGCGAAGGATTTCGTCGAATACGTGTTGACACGAATCTATCATCCAGAATAGAGCTTCATAGCGGCAATTGGTTATTTTCCAACATGGACATTGTAGACGAGGATCAAGGCATCACCATCAACCTTGCTGAAAGCTCCAGTAGCACTTTCAAGCGGTTGCAGGAATTCCAGGAAGTTTCGCCAGGTGTGTTCATCCTTAACACTATACTACCTCCAGCATTTCTTCTACGGAGAAATCCTTCGGGGTTTCAGTCAGTTGGGAAATTTTCGCTTGAAAAAAGAGTTCTTGCACTTAACAACTGAGCCGGAAACTCTGAATCTGCCTGATTTTTTCTGTAGCATCGAAGAAATAGTGCTCTTGGTGAAAGGCCAGATAGATCTTCTTCAGTCTGAGAAAAAGGTTCAGAAGATTGGCGGACCTAATGTGACCGAATCGTTGGCTGCCGCATTAGTGAAAGCTGGCCATATAAGCCACAATCCCTCACTTCGTTGTTTCACGGTGAAGTCGCTCACTGGAAAACATTTCTACGTCGTTAAAATGAACCCGGACGAATGCTCCTGTTCTTCGTCTACAGCCTGCAGTCACATTTATTCAGTTCGTTATACTGTAGGGCTACCTTTTCCCGCAACTTTGGGGTCCAAAATCGTCAATTTAACCCTGACGAGGAAGCGAGCCCGGAAGCAAAATGACAAGAAATCCGGAAGAAAGAAGCCGCACGCTGGGGATGTTGATGTTCAACCCGCACAAGACTCCAATTTTCTTCACGCGGAAGAGAAGAAAACCGAAGCTTCGGACAGGGCCGCAACTCCCAATGGGTGGGTGTGGCGAGCTGCCACAGGCCCGGCCGAAAATAGGCCCGACCGGCGGCCGGGCCCCTGTGATACCGTGTGCAATTTTAGGCCCGCAAACTAGGAAACTAGGTCCGGCATTGCACAATTACCATAGGCCCGCGCGAGGCGAGTTTCGGCCCTGGCTTCGGAAGACCAAAGTGGTAGCAGACGTCGGCATGGTAAGCCTACCGCCGAAAGGTAAAACAAACCACTGGTCAACAAACTGGGGCAAATTTTAAAAAGGTGAACCCTGGGAACGTACAGCAAATGAACGAACCTGACCGCGCATTCAACACTTCACTGCCCCCTTTGGTAGACCCGTGGTCCTACGTCGATATAGAGATCGAGTTCCCGATTACCAGCTATCCGCACGCCACATCGCAAAAGTGGATCCCCGAGTTTAATTTAACAATCACTGCAAGATAGAGACGACCTGTTAAGTGGGACCTGCCTCAACGACAATCACATGTGGTGCGCTGGGGGCTGATAAAGAATTTTTTCCCGCTTGTGAGTGGTTTTCAGCCAACTATTTATTCACAGTCACCCGAACTCCGCCAGCATACGAGGGTCGCCACTGAGGACAAGCTTCACCTGGAGTTCCATCATAGCCCGGGACGCATGCACTGGATTTTGTCGTCACGGCCCCAAGGAGCCAAACCAGTTATCTTTGCGATAGCTTGAATTTGTCCTCCTTGGAAGACGATGTAATTTTCCGGTTGGCAAAAATTTACACCAACGAACAGGGTTATTTAGAGATAAATGCTTCTTCAATATACAAGCCTTACTCAATGTAGATTGCTGTATTTTATAGTAGTGTACATCTCATTCCATTTGTTTTTCTAGCTTCTTCTACAGCGATCACCGACTCAGTGCAACGGAACGGATTGTGGCGTCTGCGCCATCGCAAATGCAATTGCAATTAGCCTTACCTAGCCAATGGTAGAGGGTCTTTTAAAGCAAGCTAACCAATAGGAATGACGCTTGGTCAGGGGTTCAGCCCGATTTCGCTTCAAGTGTATGAAGTTTATATTCATTTTGTTGTCGCCAGTGATGGTTTTTCGGCAAAACTCTTACAACAAAAGAAAGCATTTTTCCAGCGCATTCCAACTGTCTAGGTAAAGTGGGGTAAAAACGTCTTTTTTTCCAACAAGAAGCTTAAGAAACCGTAGCTCCATAAGAGCCTATGCTTGAGTTGTCTGCACCAATCAGGTGCGCCCAGTCCGGTAAGCCTAATTATTTCCTGTTATGTTCTTTACCTTAAACCAATTATTTTAATTTTATCATCATTCAAGCGTTCAAGTTGGTGTGCAAGAAGATTCCATCCGCGTCCGCGTTTTCCTCGCATGGCACCGAGTAGAAGGCACGTTTTAACCTTGAGGCCAGATATAGCAAGAAACTGGCTTGCTCCGCCCATCCGCATCCGCGTCCGCATCTGCAGTTTAGGACCAACCCAATTTTGCATGGGTTCAGTCTTACACTTGGTTTTGAGTCACTAAGACTTCCCCCGTCTAGCCCTCGGCTCAAAATCTAACAAATTTGTGACGAGGCTTGAGGGCGCAGGATGTCGCAGAGTTCGAGGCAGGTTGACGGAGCGACGGCGCGGATAAAGGTGGAGGCGGGTGAAGCGGTAGGAGACGAGGCAGGAGAGACACGTGATGGAGTTAGAGGGCCGCTGCTGGGGATCCTGCACCCGTATGATTGCAACACCCGATGGGAAATCTACGAGGACGCTGTTCGCAACTACTTTGAAGCCAATGACATCGTCGACCCGATCAAACGACGTTCCACGTTCCTGGCGGCAGTTGGACCGGAGACACATACCCTGCTGTGGGACCTGCTATCACCCGATCGACCCTCGACGAAGACCTTTGAGGAGCTGTGTGACCTCCTGAGGAATCACTACGTGGGCCAGAAGATAGAAGTCGCCGAATGCTACCGGTTTCATGGTCGGAAACAGAAGCAGGGGGAGTCGGTCCGTACGTACGTGGCAGAGCTGCGCAGATTAGCAAGTGGCTGTGGGTTCGGGCAATTTCTGGAGACGGCGTTACGGAACGCGCTGGTTTGTGGTCTTGCCGATGACAAAACCCGCATGCGGTTGATGCAAGAGCGAAACTTAACGTACAGACGAACAGTGGAGATCGCGACATCGATGGAGGCGGCGTCATATGAGGCTCGGTTGACGAGTGGAGGACTCCGACAAGAACAGATACACAGGATTGCGGGGCGGACCAGCAGACCACAGGACCCTTGCAAACGTTGTAGACGCCGGGACCATGTTGCGGAGGCCTGCCTGTTTCGGAACAGAAGATGCAGAACCTGTGGGGTCACGGGACATCTGGCGGTAGCGTGCCAGGAGGGCCGGATTGGAACGGTGCGACTCCAGGAGCCCGAGAAACCATCAGTCCTGGACATGCTTTTTTGATATGTATTTTGACCTTGAGTTTGTAATAAGGAGGGAGGATTGTTAGGGTTTTAAGTTTTGTACGAGTTGTGTTTGTTTGAGTTCGGAAATTAATATGCAAACCCCTTGGTTGTCTTTCCCTTGTGTATAAACCCCCCTTTCGAATACAGTTTTGGGTTCAGTATTACACTTGGTTTTGAGTCACTAAGACTTCCCCCGTCTAGCCCTCGGCTCAAAACCTAACAATTTTATTAATTAATAAGTGCCTTATTAGATTAATTATAAAATTTTACTGATGCATAATAGCTACCGAGTTAATAATCAGTTTTTGTCCGCTGCCAAGTAATGAGATGCTGGTAAATTACATTAGCGCTAACAAGAATCTTGAACGGATGATAAATAGAGCGGCGACAACTGTTGAATACTTATAAATTTATGTCATTAAATTACCTAAACGACACTGCTATTCGAATCAAGTACCCTTTATAACATCAACGTCGCATACATGTACGCAGTACTCTAGTTCGCCCATATAGATATAAAGATGAGTATCTTTTCATTCAAATATTTCTCAATTCCATAATCTAGTACTGCATATACATTTCAGTGCGATACAGTAATTGGAATCCGTTAATTAAGAGCTCGCGCAGCTTGTATATAGTTAGGTTTCCNTAATTAGAGCGGCTACAACTGTTGAATACTTATAAATTTATGTCATTAAATCTACCTAAACGACACTGCTATTCGAATCAAGTACCCTTTATAACATCAACGTCGCATACATGTACGCAGTACTCTAGTTCGCCCATATAGATATAAAGATATCTTTTCATTCAAATATTTCTCAATTCCATAATCTAGTACTGCATATACATTTCAGTGCGATACAGTAATTGGAATCCGTTAATTAAGAGCTCGCGCAGCTTGTATATAGTTAGGTTTCCGAGTCTGCAATCCGCTAATCTGTTGTGATCAACCCTAATCAGATATGGCAATATAATTCCATTGCTGATTTCGGAATTGAAGGCTTATTAGGTATGGATGGGAAACGGCCACTCTATGACTTCAGTCTAAAAGTTCTAGCCCGTGATTCTTTCCAACAGTTTCACTTTCAACTTTCAAAACCAGTTAAACACCAATCGCCACGATTCTGTCAATGTATCTAGATTCCACATCTTTGAACCACGATTGTTATTGAAGCTATTCAAGACGAAATCAAACAGTTGATGTCGTGTTTTCATTCACTGACACTTGCAAGTGTATCTGGGCTGTAACATAAACGTTAACCAAAGATGGAAATTTGCACATCAAGTGACCTACTAACATCGTTTGAATGAAGGAAAATGTGTATTAGTTAGGCTGATACAGAATTGAATGGCTCACGCAACTTTGGCAGTACCAGCAACCGCTGCTGGTGCTGCAGCCGCAGTTGCGTTTTCCGCTTGTTTCTCCTTCTGCGGTACAACTTGGTCCGGATCGAACGGGGCCCACCGTGATTCTTCCAGAGCTTCCCAGAATTCCTGATTGCGTTCGAAAAACTCGCGGTTCATCTTCTCCACTTCCACAGGGTTGCCATGCTCGACCAATTCAAACTCGCTCTCGTCCACCTGGGCTACTGGATACGGCACCGGTGGAATTGGCGGCGGTACTGCTGCTGCTGCTGCTGGGGCGGCTCCCCATTGGTCGGCTCCAGTGGCTCCATATCCGGTTGACGGATCGTAGTAACCTCCTTGATAACCGTATCCCTGAAACATTATTACGGAGAAATTCGACTTTTATTATATTAACGATTGTTCCTATATTAATATTAATTACATTATCGATATTTTTTAAACACTGAGATAAAGTCTGCATCAAAGTTTAACAATACTATCAATTTACGTAATTCATTAACAGATTAATTTGATTTAATTCAAAGTGTAATTATGTTTGGAAACTAGATTAGAGAACTTTTATTAAACAAAATAAAAAAAACAAGAAAAACAAACGAGCTTATACAAAAAATGAAATAAAGCAATATTAAATATAGTAGCAATATTTAAAGAAGATAAATTATATTAATAATTTAAATAGTTGATTATTAAAAATCTGAAGTACGTTGTATTAGAATACATTAATGTTTCAACATATAAAATTAAATAAGTTGGTTATAGCGAAAAAGTCAACTCACGCTTTTAGAAAATATCCAATTAAAATTGTAAATGTTGGTTAATTTCAAGCTTCTGGAAAAACTTTATCGAGGGTATACCTGCCACCCATACTGCCAGAGTGAGGGATCGAGCAGCTGACTTAGTGCCTGGACAGCTGATGTGGCCGATGTGCCGGTAGAATTCGACGCCGACGCAGATGATGAAGAACCACCGCCGCCTCCGCCGCCGCCGCCGGAAGAGGCGCTGTAGTTACGCGGTATGGCGTGAGAAACCCGCAGTGGGTTACTGCCAAGCCCTCGGTGTCCGGACATGTTCATCAGGGCGTCCCTGTAATCGGTATCGTTGCTGAAGTTGACAAAGGCGTAACCTTTGCTCTCGCCGTTCGACTCCCGGACAACTATTTGTAAAATAAATGAACAAATAAATTAATTAATAATATTGTAAGGACAATTAAAATTTAATATTAAAAAATAATATAAATCAAATAAAAATACCAATAAATAAAAAATGAAACGAACAATTTAAAAATAAATTATTCTGAAAAATTAAAATTACAGTTTAACTTACACAGACATACAATTTATTAGTAATTAATTAAATTTACAAAGTGGCAAGTTTAAAGATTTACTAAAATATGAATTTAGTGAAAAAAATAAATATAAATTACAAATGATTTGTTTAAAATCAGTTATTATCCCTCTTATATATTAATTATTATCAGCATACGAATCAAAATAAATTATTCCAATATCTGACATTATACTTACTTTTTGCCAAGGTGACTGAATTGTATCTGGAGGCAAAGCACTTGTACAAGCCGTAATCGTCGACATCGGGGCTCAAGTCGCCGACCCAGAGCGCGTGCTCGGAGGACGCAGCCTTGGTGGCTGTGCTGTGGTTCAACTTAAACCTGCACGGCTGCACACGTTAAGATCATTTACTATAAAGCTAACGTAAATTTCATGTAGAATCGAGGATATTACCGGCTGACTGTACGGAATGATCTTTCCATTCAGTTTGTGTAGCGACTCCATGGCTTGCTTCTCGTCCCGGAACTGCACGAAACCAAAACCGGCCGCGAGACCCGTTTGCTTGTTCCTCATGATTTTGATAGACTCGGGTTTCTCGCCCATCAGTTCAAAGGCTCGCATCAGAAAGTCCTCCGTCATGTATGGCTCCAACTGTTAGAAAAAAAAACACAAGAATTAGATTTCTCCGATGTCTGTCGATATCGATACGGTACCGATAAAAATTTTGGTTACTGATAATGAAGTTTGTATCGTCCGAGTCTGACATGTCAATACTGATATCGATGCTTGCTGGACTGGACATATAACACATCGATTATGTCAATATTAAGGTCATTGTGATTCGAACCTAAGTACAAAAGGGCATCTTCAGGCAGTCTAAAAATGATTAACTTAATAACGTCAATCTAGACATACTCAGTATATTCGATTATCATAAAACTATCAGCGTAAACGGCACACAGTTACAACTGACTTGGCTGTGCTCGAGTAAGGCTGCTAATCAACGTCGACTAGAATCAGTACTAGACATAAGCCTTTTCACGACAGATCTAAACGCAGAGTCGAGTAGAGAGAGATATGATAACTCTGCCCACTGGATGAGGGAAGACAGCCTAGTACTATACTACATGAGCTCTAATCTAAACTATACTTTGACATTTTAACTTCAGCAATTAATACTACTTGTTCTGAACGTCTGATAATTGAGGTTCTAGTGCAAAAGGTGACGTTCCGAGTCCATTTTATTCGTTATATAACCGTAGGCAAAAAACTTGAAGCCTCAATCTTATGCAGTTCCCTTCTTTTAATTTTTACTGGATGGACTGTACCACGCTGCCGATACAATAAACTTGAGCAGCTCGCACAACAAGCCGTATTGACTTCGATATAAGGTAGATACTTACACTGCCAATCCAAAGACTGCTACCGCGATCTGCCATTTCCGATCTTGTGTGGCTTGTTAACTAAACAACAGTAGACAAATGAAAAACGGTCTTTTTTGCTTTGTTTATTTCGGACGCCAACACAACGGGAAATCGGAAACACCGATGGACTGGAGAGCGTCTGTTCTGTTTACCGTTCTCGACTACAATGCAGCGTTGCCAGATATTTATAACTTTATTAGGTCCATTTCATAAATATTCTACTTCGCCAAAATTAGTTAAATTTTACTATTATCTATATTAATTAAAGTAAACTTATTAACACTGAAAACTAAAAGGACATTTCATGTGCAAATCATAAGACAAAAGTACTTGACTGAACGTTGGAGTCGTTAATTTAGCGTCTTCGCAATTAAAACCCTATCGAGTTACACGAATAGTATTTTTAATTCTGTTTTAATTATTCAAACCAACAGTATCTTTACAGATGGATTGAAGAACAGAAAACAAGTTTGAATGGTTCGAATAATGCTCCAGGCTACTACACCGAAAGCGAAAAGAGGAGACGATATGAGGACCGGCTCAGGTAACTCAGTCGACCTCAGGTTTACCATGAAATACCACTAAGCAGACACTTGTCTTCTGTCTTTTATTATATTTTTATATCGGGCAATAACCATGGAGACGAGGAGAATAACGCGAAGAAACAAGGTCAAAGAGGAAACGTCTCAAGAATCCGACTCGGTCAAGATTCCCGCCAAAAATGTAAGTTTTGCATTTCAGAATTGTTCTCATCTTTAATCTTAAATTTGTCATAAAAATGCAATTAACACACGCAATTAAGCTAAAACTTAATTATGATAAATTGTAATATGAAAACGAAAGATGTAGCAACGCATCTTTAAAGTATTTTTCGAAAAATCTCAAAACTTTCTTGGCTATACACCCTGCGGCTGAACTGAAGAGGTTGCTGAACCTGACAGGCCATTTAAAATCTACTGAAAGGGCAAAGATTTCAACATGCAGCCACCTCTCACGTGTGTCTACCTGACCTCGACCTTGAAAATTCCAAATATATCTTGACAAAATAAGACTTAATTCCTAATTTCAAGGAAATGAAAACGATACTGACAGCATTAAGCTAAATGCTTCTATAATATCACGAAAACACCGTATTTGTACCTCGATTAAGTACAATGCAAATAGTTGCCGTATAGTATCAGTTATAGATTGTTTAAAGCATAAACAAAGCCTGAAATATTATATTAACCCTTATCATTTAAGACCTTATGTAATTGAATTTGTAAATAAACATGAGATCTATGGCAATGTTAATCTATGAAATATGGCAACAGTGCAGTTTTGATGTTTTTTGAAAAATGAAAACAACTGTAGTGTTCACTTCTTTAGTGATTTAGCCAATTTAGCGTTTCCGATGTATTTTCAACTTTTCAGTTGATCAATGTTGGTCAGCATGGGTATGAGTAAAACCGTAAAGGTGTAAATCTATTTTTTTATTTGAATAATCAACTATATTCATGTATTGTTACAACGTATTTTTTTGTAAGTAATTTTTTAAATAAGTCTGTACACTTAGACTTACATAGTATTTACTGTCTGACCTGGCACAGACGAAAAATGTCACAGCTAAGTTAACCCTTAATTATAATTTATAGTCTAATTACTATTCTGCAATTAATTTTTTCCGTTATTTTCAAGGAAAATGCCGAAGTCAATAAAAATCCCCCCAAACCCCACGTTGAGTCAGTTTTGAGCAAGTCGAGTGGAAACAAGATGGAAGAACTGGAATGCAATCTCAACCTTAGATTCGATCTCCTGGCGTTGACGCTCCTAGCGCTCTCACTATCGTCGCGTTTCTACAACCTCGACCAACCGCACAGCATTGTGTATATAAACATACCATATATAACAACACTCGAAACAGTGAATGTGAAAAGGTTTTATTAAACAGGTTCGACGAGCTGCACTACGGTCGTTACGCGAGTTACTACTTGAGACACATGTTCTTTTACGACTCGCACCCTCCTCTAGGCAAGCAGCTTGTAGCGTTGGCTGGCCATCTCAGCGGCTACGATGGTAGGGAACGGGTAAATTCACTCGTGGGGTTTCACTAAATTTTGTTATCTTAGGAAATGCTACTTTTGGGAAAATCGGCGCTCCATACAATTCAACGGTCCCCGTGTTCGCAATGCGTAGTGTTCCAGCCGTGTGCGGCAGCTTACTCGCGCCGCTTGCGTACCTCATCATGAAACTGCTGGGCTTTTCGCAGATTACAGCAGGAATAGCGGGATTCTTGTTTCTTTTTGGTTGTACAGTGCAAATATTGAAATCCTTATTAAACAGCATTTAATTTCTCACATTTGAATTTTAGATAACGCGCTGCTGACGCAGTCCCATTACATTCTGATGGAACCCATACTGCTCGTGTTCGCCCTGCTGGGACTGTATTGCATCTTGAGGTTTCGACTCCTGTGCAGGGAACGCGGCTCTTCGTATACTTTATCGTGGTGGACGTGGCTCATCTCGGGAGGGTTCTTCTTGTCGTGCGCAGTCTGGTATAGAAATCGACCGCATACTACTGATTATTTATTGATTCCTTTTTAAAAAAATTTCAACAGTAACCTTTTAATTTTACTGATTCTTATTTATTTTATATCCTCTATTTATATTTTTCAAATATCTAACATTTTACTGTACACAATTTTATTATTAAAGCAATTTTAAATGATATTCATATCAAATTTAATTTGAAAATTCAATCTTTACGGTTTAGTTTGTTGGTCTCGATAATTTGATTTTATTTTTCATTGGCGCAGTGTTAAGTATGCTGGAATTTATTCCCTGGGCCTTGGCTTATCCCTAGTCGCCTATGACTTCTGGAACGACATAGTGGGTGATTTGACCATGACGAGGTAATATAAAGAAGATCATAAATTTGACGATTAGCTCAATACTCGGTGAATTCATTCAGGCCTGTAATAATAAAATCACCTGTTTACAGAAACAACAGCCCAGTCGAATTGTCGTATAAAAAACACTGATTAAGCTAACGTGATTGCATTAGTTAATGTTTAAACGATTTTGACAAGATACTATAACGTGTAATGCTCAATTGTCGTCCTCTGGTTTACAGATCGGAGATGATCAAACACGGTCTAGCACGGACTGTCGCTCTGGTCGCTCTTCCAGTCGGTTTCTACATTGGAGTCTTTTATGTTCATCTGGCAGTACTGACACACGCAGGACCGCATGATACCGCCATGTCGACAGCGTTCCAGGCCAGCCTGGAAGGTGGGCTCGGCTCGATCCTGCGCGGACAACCGCTGGAAGTTGTTCACGGCTCTCAGGTATTGTACGAGATTCATTTTCTCTATACACATAGATTTTAGTTGACCAACTATGTATCTATTTCGATTTTAGGGTAATGTCGAATTTTATTAAAATGTTCTACTAAATTAAAATTGAATTATTTCGGTATTTACGAATTGTTAATTTTGATTCATTTCACGTTTGTTGCCTAATTTTCAGATTACCCTTCGCCACACACACGGGATCCCTTGCTGGCTGCACGGACAAATGGGCAAGTACCCGGTGCGTTACCCGGACAAACGCGGGTCTTCTCACCAGCAAATTGTCAGCTGCCATCCGCTTAAGGACGTCGGCAATTGGTGGATTGTTAAAAGACCCAACAGGTTTTTCTTCACCTTACATTTAACGTGTTAGTTGTGAAATTACCTTTTGTTTTTCAAAATTGTAGATCTGATCTGCTGGTGGAGATACCTTTGGACAAAATTCAACACGGTGATGTAGTTCAACTGGTTCACGGACTCAGCGGACGGAACCTGAACTCGCATAACGTTGCCGCTCCATCTTCACCAACTAAACAAGTATCTTATTGTCAGCCCGAATTTCAAATCTATCTATTCAGCATTTTTGAAACATTTCTGTATTATTAACTATCTTAAAGATCAAGGTGAATTATTATTTATATTTTGAGTAATCAAAGTAAAGTTTTATGAAAATTTTGATGAAACTCTTCTTCGCAGGAAGTTAGTTGCTACATCGATCTGAACGTATCCATGCCCGCGATGGACCTCTGGAGAGTCGATATTACGAACAGAGAGGAAGTCGGCAATACGTGGCACGCTGTGCAGTCACTTGTAAGATAGATTACGTAAAGCACATTTAACTGAGATTTAGTAAAAGCCTCGTTTTTCAAGAATAAATTGAATGGGATGCTGCTACTTTTAATTATTTGTATATATCTATACTTGTTATGCATTTAATTCTACTATTATTATTACTACTATTGATGCTGATTAAGTATCCGAGCAAATAATAATCTCGTTTCGATAATTAACGATCTTATTCATGACGCGACTGACGTATGATAATTAACCAATACCCTGATCAAGGTGGGCATAAGAGCTCAGGGTGCCAGACGTATTCAGAGGAAAGTAATTGTTGATACGAAATTTTGATAGGTTCGGCTGATACACGTCAACACGAGTGCTGCCCTGTCGTTCACCGGCCGTTCTCTACCACCGTGGGGCAATAGCGAGCACGAGATTGGAGCAGATCCGATGATAAACCACCAGAACACGATATTCAACGTTGAAGAACATCGATATACTCGAAGTAACTACTCAAACTACTTAGTATTCTTGGATTATTTCAATTTTTTTATGTCTACATAAGCAAACGTTACTAATAATCAGTAACTGATTAAAATTAACAGTTAATTTTAAGTGCTGTTAGCTTCGAAGAGTCAATAAACCGTTTAAAATTTAGACGAGGACGAAAACGAGCGCCAGGCGGATCTCCATCTCAGCGAGTTTGTACCGCTGGAACCAACCAAGCTGTCGTTTCTGGAGAAGTTTATAGAGCTGCAACTTCGAATGCTCTTCATATCCAACGAGAATATGAAGACTCACATGTATACGTCGAGTCCGTGGGACTGGCTGACGCTGACCAAAGGCATAGCGTACTGGATTTCAAGTGATTCAAACGTAAATACATTAAAATTAAATTCTATTAATATATACTCATTAAAATGTTATTCCAATATTTTCTTAATCATAACCTTAATTTTTATGTATCTTTTTTCTTCAGAAATATAATGAAAACTCGATGAATGTAATACTGTTGACTTTAAGTTTAATTGACTTTAAATTTAATTTTCTAGGCACAAATCCATTTGCTGGGGAACTACTTGATCTGGTACTCGGCAACAGCCGCCCTGGCCGTCTACTGCGCCTTGCTGCTTTTCTACTTGCTGCGACAGCGTCGCCAGTGTTACGATATCCCACCTGGTAATATCCGCGTTTACTTATAGTAAAACTTCGTCATTTGCAAATTGTACTTATTTAACTTCCCTGGTAATTTTTACCGTTATTGAGCAATTGGTTTGTCTTCTTTCGGTTATTTATGTGCAGTGCAATTTCTTCTGTAAATTTAATATAATATACAGATTAATTAATTTTCCTATTGGTTTCCAGAGGCGTGGAGACAGTTTAAAACCACGGGGGAGGTTTTGTTTCTGGGATATTGTTTCCATTTCGTACCGTACTTCTTCGTCGATTACGCACTTTTCCTGCATCACTACCTGCCAGCGCTGGCCTTCAAATTGATGATCACGGCAGCCGTCGTTGAACACCTCCAGTACCTCATTAAGTAATATATATATATATATCTTTCTTTATCTCGTAGGACTTAATCATAATTTTAAAATTTCAGAACATATTTTCTTCGGAATCCAAATTTTAGGTTATTTTTTTTACTTTGCAGAAAATTTATCTCGTGGAAACTGGCTACAGCTATTTTCAACGGGGCGTTGCTTTTCTGGATGGCTGGCGTCGTTTTCATATTTGAAAAGTATACGCCCCTCTGCTACGGAACAGGACCCATGAACGCCTCTGATATTCAGGAACTGAAGCTCAAAGAAACATGGGACTTTATCATTCACAAGTCCTAAACTAATATTAGCTTTTTCTTTGACTATAATAATAGTTTATTGTTGCTACAAGTCTTTGTCAAGGTGTATTTGTTATAAATAAAAAAAACGGTATTACAACTCGGTGTGTTCAGGGTGAGAATGAGCACCATGTCTTGCGTTGAAAGAAGTCTGATGAATGTAGAGACCCTCAGCGGACTGCCACTTGGCAGTCTGATCGTTTCGAGTGAGACCCACAATCTCCATCTGACCGTGAATGGGTCGTCCGTAGGTGTGACCCGAACAAGCCAGGTAGGCACGAGTATCAACATGCATCAGGCTCACGCTGTCGTCGCGTTCCCAGAAGTCCGAATCGCAGACCAGTTTCCAGTTATCACCTGAATCTCCTATACCTGCGGGATGAAAGACTGACATTAAAACCCGAGTTCAAAGCAAACCTGTCTTACCACTCACCGTCTTCCCCGAAGGCAGACACTTCTTGACTGCCCGACAATGGGGACGAGAAATGATGGGAGTGAAGGAACTTTCCTGTAGACATGTGCTGGAGTCGGAACATAGATCCGCACTCCATTGGGTCACTTAATTAAGGAAAAAAGTGAGTCGATGAGAATATGACTGCTAGCTATGTTATCATTAATGACGGCCACTTGAAAAGGTGTAAACGGTACGTGGTACCAGCGATACCTACCCTCGTTTGCAGGTCTGATTGAACGCTCCGAGTATCGCCCAGTGCGAATTGACGTCCTCCTTCAGATCGGTACCTGTAACCGACTGCTGACCGCTTCCTGAACCGTATTTGACATCATGCGAGTGAAGCCGCACTTTGTAGGAAAGATTCTGCAATTTAATGGCCGAGCCGCAAGTAACATATTGGGCTCCTTTAGATTGAACAGACGAAAGGGCAGCGAGGAATGTTATTGCAAAAGCTACTGATTTGCTCATTCTTTTCCCTATAGTTGTGCTATCCCGGTTCTAGGAATAAACACTCGTAGTTGCAGAGGTTCGTGGGCAGTAGCTTCTAGAGAAGTTGCAGACGCACCGACTTTTCTTTGACAGTTGTGTACACGACCCGTACGCTCATTGGTTGAACGCCGTCGTCATGACAACCGGCGCGGTTCCCTCTGGCGGTTGTTATTCGAAACTCGTCTTTGACAGTTGATTTCCGCTAGCAGCCTTACACTTAAGGTTAGTTCACACTAGCACCATTTTGACCGTGGCCGTGACCGTGAGCGTGACAGTGAAAGTTAAACGGTGACGCCCTGCAAAGGTCACGGTCACGGTCAGAAATAAGGTCAAAACCGTGCTAGTGTGAACCAACCTTTAGTCAACCTATGAACGCAATGCGTTCCATGTCAAGTCAAGCTAGTTTATAGAGTTAGTCAACCTTCGAATACACTGCGTTCCATGTCATGTCGATCGAGTTTTCTATGTTAGTCAACCTATGAACGCAATGCGTTCCATGTCGACTCAATCTAGTTTATAATGTTAGTCAACATAGGATTACAATGCGTTCCATGTCAAGTCGAGCTAGTGTATGGTGTTAGTTAACCTATGAACGCAATGCGTCCCATGTCAAGTAGAGCTAGCTTTTAATGTTAGTCAACCTATGAACACAATGCGTTCCATGTCAAGTCAAACTATTCTACGATGTTAGTCAACCTATGAACACGATGCGTTCCATGTCAAGTCAAACTATTCTACGATGTTAGTCAACCTATGAACACAATGCGTTCCATGTCAAGTCAAACTATTCTACGATGTTAGTCAACCTATGAACACGATGCGTTCCATGTCAAGTCAAGCTAGTTTATAGTGTTAGTCAACCTATGAACGCAATGCGTTCCATGTCAAGTCAAGCTAGTTTATAGAGTTAGTCAACCTTCGAATACACTGCGTTCCATGTCATGTCGATCGAGTTTTCTATGTTAGTCAACCTATGAACGCAATGCGTGACATGTCAAGTCAAGCAATTCTATAATGTTAGCCAACCTACGAAAACAATGTGTTCCATGTCAAGTCAAACTATTCCACAATGTTAGTCAACCTATGAACACAATACGTTCCATTTCAAGTCAAGCTAGTTTATAATGTTACTCAACCTACGAATGCATTGCGTTCCATGTCAAATCGAGCTAGTTTATAGTGTTAGTCAACCTATGAACGCAATCAAGACAGTTTTTAGTCGCAAGCGGTAAAGCTATCACAGGGCGCACAAATACGGATATGTGGATGGGTGTGTGGCCGCGTCGCAGCTTGAGAATAGCGTAACTGTATAAAGAATTACCCTGAGTTGTAGTTGAGTTAATTGTGCTAATAACTGAGAGTACTAAGTGTGTATTGAGAGAACTCTGAGAGAGAAAAGTACACGTAGGCACAGGAGTAGTGGGGTTTTATACTCTAGCAAAGAACACTTGTTTTGGGTGTACAAATTAACGAGACTAAACCGCAGTCCAGAACAGTAACAGTACAGTAATAGCTTGCTGATATTTGATCAGCAATCGGTTAGATCTTCTCCTCCTCTTCTACTAAGTTATGCTTGGGTCGTCCAAAATACAATGAAGCGGTTATTGTAAATAAAACGGGGTTTTAAGCAGAAGATTAACATTGGGGTTACGTGATTAAATAAAACAAAATGTATTTGCTGGTCAGTGTCGTGGTCCAGGAACTAGCACTGGTCTTCTATAATCAGTAGATAGAGAAGGATGAAGAAATGTTATGGTCCATCTCGGCGCTGATGATCTTGGCTAGATCCGCTTTCTCCTACTCGATATACGACACGACGTTTTCGATTAGTGTGGAGCTGGAACTGATCAGCCCGAACCAATGTTTGGCGTTGATGGCGTGTTACGCCAATGCTTGGTCTAGTAGACGTCAAGATCACACGTCTGGCAGGAGTCGTGGGTTCTGATTGTCCAGTGTGGCGAAGTTGGGAGCTTATCAGGTATTGACGTTTTAGGACTTTAACTACTGCGCATGCTTCTTGTACTGGGCAGATCGCGAGCAGGTTCTTATGTTTTCCACAAGTGGGATAGTGCCGGAGTCGTTCGAATGGTACCTGCTCTGATCCTAGGCTGCTGCAGGGAATACCTGTCGCGGCTAGCACAGATGTAGTGTACTTGCCTTTGTAACCTACGAATGACTAGCATGTTATGGTGTGTAGCCATCTAAGAATGGCTGGTTACACTTCTTGATGATAGACAGGGTATTCCGGGATGTACGGCAGTCTATGGATGCGGAAGTTGGTCAAGGGGGTGTCCCGATCTTCAGCAGTAAGGTCCTCGACGTCAGTACCATACGTAAAGTGGAACGGCAGCAGGGTGGTGTCTGCTTTGTGTTGCAGTACAGTTGGTTGGAAACGCCAGGTGGTCGGCTTTGGGACTGGTTCGCAGATGGCAACTCCCAGTTCGCGACAGAGGTACCGGTCCTTGGTCTTAAAGAAAAATCCGTCCATTCGGACAATCATTTGGACGCGGTCAGATTGGGCCATTTGTGATAGAAAGTAGTTAGTATGAGGGCCGGGCTATTTCATGGGGTGATAGTAGGATGTAATGGGGATCGGTAGGTGCCTTAGGTTAGAACGGGGGAGAGGTTAGGACTCGTTGGTGTCGCTGAGGAAGGCGGCAAAGTCATCGTCTTCTTCCTCCTCCTCCTCGTAAAACCAACGTGGTCGACCCCAATGTTGGCGGAAGAGTTTAACTTCGTTGGTAACAAGCCGGTAACGAACAGGAACACATAGGTCGCCAGGCTCATCCGGATTTTGGTGGAACAGTGCGTAATGGGGAGCCGCTTGAGTACTGGCATTCACGGAGATATTAATAGCGAACATGATGTAAGGAAGTACGTGGTCCCAATCATCACCAGCAGCGTTGACGTATACTTAGAGAGGCAATTAGCGATAGTAGCGTTATTACGCTCTACCAAGCCATCTGTCTGCGGATGGTAGGCGCTGGTCTGGACTTGGTGAATTCCTAAAAGGGCGCAAAGTTCCTTCATAATTTCTCCCTGAAAATTAGCAGTTTGGTCGCTCAGAATCACTGACGGGACTCCATAGCGAAGGAAGATACGGTTGATCAGAGCTTGTGCCACCGTAGGGGCCGTTTGGTCCGGTAAGACAATAGCTTCGGTTTAGCGGGTGAGATGCTCGGTGACCACAAGAATATGCTGGTTCAGGTGTTTGGTAAGCGGCAGCGGTCCGAGGAGATCAAAACCCCGACGTTGAAATAAGTAAGAGGATACTGGGAGCGACTGGAGTGGTGCGCGGAATTCTCTTCGGGACTTGCGTTTTGCATACGGCAGACATGCGCACGTAGGCAGAAACATCTGCGCTAATGTTTGGCCAAACAAATTTATGTTAATGCGTGCCAGCGTTTTCTCGGCTCCTAAATGACAAACAAACTTGCTGTCATGGGCTTGTTGGAGAACCTGACTACGCAACGTTTGTGGTACCAGAATACGACCTTGCTGGTCGACTATCATATCGTCGTGTCTCCTACGACATTTTCCGACTGTACAGCATCGGTGCAGAAGGGGTCCTCATCTTGGGCAGTCTTCGACTCCAAGTAGGCAACAACAGTTACATTGTGTCTGACCAAGTGACTGGTAAACGGCTTAAAGCATCTGTATTTTGCCACCAGGCCGATAGATTACTTTTAAGCCGAACTTTGCAGCAACAGGCTCGATCGCATCAGTTTACCGATAGGATGCCTTACTTTATGGAGCCATTCCAGCGGTTTTGGTCAGTGATAATGGTTAAGGTTGTTCATATTAAGTACGCTTGGAAATCCTATATAGCGTAGACAATTGCGAAGGCTTCTTTCTCGACGGTTGGCCATTTCTGTTCTCGTGCAGACAAGTGTTTCGAAGCATAGGTTAAGATGACTTCTATGTCGGTCCCTGGGGAGTGTGTGGATTGTCCTGGTATTGGAACAACACAGCTCCCACCCCTAGGTTGGCTGCGTCGCTAGAGATATAAAAACCGCGGTGAAAGGACGGGAATCCAAGGATAGGTGGCGTCGACAGGAATCGTTTGAGTGCTTCGAAGGCAGCTTGCTGGGTGGGGCCCCACATACAAGGAACGTTCTTCTTAGTAGGCTGTAATATCTCGTGCGCTTCGTATGCAAATTTCGGTACAAATCTTCTTTAGTAATTGGCCAAACCTAAGAAGGATCGCAACTGGTCTACTGAAGTCGGTGCAGGGTACTTAACAATCGCTTCCAGTTTCTTTGGGCCGGGGGAGATTCACTCTTTGGAAATGATGTGTCCCAGTTTGCTGGGCTTAGCAAACTCACATTTCGCGAGCTTTATAGCTTCAGATTCCCGACTAGCAATGTCTGAAAAAGTCTTAATCTAAAGACTCGAAAGTTCTATTCGGCGCGTTCAAGATGTTTTACCGTGAAGCTTGTTGATAGTGACGGGGTTGCAGGTTCAGACTGAAGAGTGAAGTGAACAGACGTGAAGAAGTATTCGTAAGGCAGAGGCTGTGGAATTATCAGGGTCGTGATGAACTAGTCACCTCGTTGCTCGTAATCACTCATTGGACATCTCCTTCCCGAACAACTAGAGGACGAAGGGACAACAAGATCAGCGTAACATCCTGGCTGAGCATAAGGAAACGTTTGCTGCAGGCAGAACGGGAGGCGTCTGGTAGGCCAGCGATTGTGTAGGTGAAAGGCGTCACCAGCATCGGCAGTAGAGCAAAAGTTAGAAGGCAACATCGATAGAACGCAATGTCGTAGGGGTAGCCATAATCAGCTCATCAAGGGCCGTCGGAGTGTCCAGGTAGCAGGTAGGCAGAGAGACGATCATAGCAGCAGGTGCAGGAACGCGATCAGGAGAAGACGGAAACGATGTGTCAGCAAACTGTTCCGGCGCGAAACGGCCATGGTCTTCGGACTAAAGTACAACTTCCTCGGTTACCAAAAAATTTAACCGTGGGCCTGGCAGGCTAGCCAGATAATGTGACCGTGTGGCAGGTTAAGAATAGCGTAACTAACTAAAGAATTACCTTGAGCTGTAGTTGAATTAAGTCTGCTAAGACTGAGAGCACTAAGTGTGTTTTGAGAGAACTCTGAGAGAGAAAAGCACACGTAAGCACAAGAGCAGTGGGATTTTATAATCTAGCGAAGAATACTTATTTTGCGTGCACAATTAACGAGACTAAACCGCAGTCCAGAACACTAAGCACAGTATAGGAATGATTAGGACTAATTATGTCTGTGGCAGCTCAAGTCTAAACAGGAACTTATAGCGGTGTTCCGCAAATTAAGTAGAAAGAAGGAAATTAGTTAAATCGATTTGCGAGATGTTCGATCAGCAATTGGTTACAGGTGGGTACTTGACACGTGGGTACGCGTCAGAGACCTGGACCCCTACACTTCTTTAGATCAGCTTCTGAGTTGAAATAGGGTCAGTCGAAATATTAAGTGAGTAATTTTTGGCTCTGAAGGGACACACTTTACTGTAATTTACATGTAATTATATTTTATTATCGAGTCGTTAAGTTAAACATAATCACAATGGAAGAACATTCTAAAAGCAGACTTTCGGTCTATGCATTGTTGGTAAATAAAAATTAACTTGAAGTTAATTTTCAGTCATTTATCTTTTCTGAATATCTTAGAGGAATCTATCATCAGTTTATCAAGTTAACAGCCTGATAATTAGATAACTGTTTGGAGTGCTACAAAACCAAGTTGTCAGAATTTCAAACTTTATTGCAGCAAGAACAATCCGAGTAATAACTATATAATACGGCTGAAATTAGTTTCTATTCAACAAACGTTGAACCGTCATGCCAAAATTCGCTTTCCAGTGGTAAAGATTCGCACTTCTAACTTTATTACAATAATGTTTGATTTGCCTTATTGTTAATCATGGGGGAGTTAAGGTACTGCTTCCAATCTGACTGGTATTGACGTCGCCAATCAGGTCCGCGATGGACGATAGATTCAAAGTTGACGACGAGGATGATACATTAGATTTCATCGAATCCCTTGAAGGCTTGGTATGAGCCGCTCTGCCACCCTGTGCTTGTCCAGTTGTTCGAACCGAGGTTTCCTTAGGGGTCGACGTTTTCGAGGTAGCGGCTGCGGGCGTCAATTGCGAAGCTCTCTGCAGATTCACCGCTGAGCTGTGTGACGTCTTCAGCGATTTCATCGATGCTGCCGTAGAGGCGATCGTCGTGTTGGAGAAATCAAAAGAGTAGTCGTCGTTGATCGATTTCGACTTCCTCGATAGTTGACCTAAAATCATTGGATATGTAGATGTGATGACAGCTATATAATGAGGATTGATTAAACTTGGTATTAGCCTTTTAGCTCATACCTTGGGGCACCGGTTTGATGGTATCATTCGTATCGTCCAGGATCTTCGCGGAGATTTCCAGGTCAACTTTCCGGCTCGTTTCCTTGGCAACCGAGTGCAGAAGACTTTGCAGCTCGCCTTGAAGATTCTTGAGGGAAACGATCTTGTCCGACGGTGCTGATTTGCCGTCAGATTTTGACAATTCGGTCACGGGGCTACTTCCTGAAGTTGCAGCGTCGTTTTTGCTGCTGTAGGCTTTTTCATTGGACGTAACCTTCGACGTTTGGTTCTCTTTCCCGCTCGAGGGTGAAAATTTGCTGGATTCGGATCTAGAAGAAGGTTTCTGATGTGTTAACCGATGATCCAGGGCCGCTGGCAAGGCATCGTTTCCGGTTTTACCTTTAGAAGACTGGTTTATATCGTTTACTCTCAGTTTCAGTTCATCGGCAGTTGTCTGTAGGGACTTTAACAGAGCCTCGACTCCGGGATTAACCGGTTGCTGTTGAATCTGCGACTTGGTTGCAGCGGACCGCAGGTCGGCCAGCATCGCTTGCATCTGAAGAAGGCAGTGCTGGAATGAAGTCAATGTGGTCTGGTCTAAATGGATCCCCTGCTGAGCAAGATCCTCGTGTTTTCGCTCCATCTTCGTCTGACGCAACCTGTTCTTCAGTCTGCTACACGATTCCCAGGATTTCTGCAGCTCTTCGTAGATCTGTATTACTTGGTGTTCAGCTTCCATGCGCTTGCGGCGCTCCTCTTTCAATTCAGCTTGGAGCGACCTTTAATTGAATTTGTATTACGTTCTGATTATAGAGAATTAATTTAAAATGTGTGACGTACTTCAGATAATAAGATATACCATAACTATACGCAACTATAATAATAATAATGTATATTCATGATTTACAACTGATTTTTAAAGGCTGGATGCTTCGAAACATTAAGATATCAAATTAAAGTTGTGACATAATTTGTATAAAATATTTAAGATTTATAATAGCTATCCGAAATATAATAATAAGATACATAGGTTAATAGTTTGGAAACGGTTGCTAGAAAAGGAGAAAGACATACTCGAGGGCTTGATCTGTCGAAATCTCTGGCTTGCTGCTTTCCTGTGGCAATTCTTCCTTCTTTTGCGCGCTGTCACCAAATTTTCAGTCTTTTAGTTTATTTTGGTTTCAATCATTTTGATTAATGTTGTCATAGTATAATTAAGTTTGTAAATTATACGCTGGTTTTGCTGGTCGCGGAGCAAGGCTGGCTGGAATTTTCTTAGCAGTTAACGGCGCTGATTTCGCTCTCGGTTCCGCCTTTTTCGATACGGTGACCGTCGGCTTATTCGTGAATTTAATCTTGGTCGAAGGTGCCTCTGTGGCCCGTGGCGCCCGTTGATGGAGTTCCAGCGGCTCCCATTTTACCTGCAAAATTTAATTCGTTAGCTCAACATTATTTTAATGCAGGTTTGCTTAACTGTGTGTGAGATTTGAAACCTGGAATTTCTGCCTGGATGAATTCACCTGGCAGATATTTTGTAATTGCTGTGCTACGTCCGCTTTAATGTTGGGATTATGCCGTAGGTCCATCAGAACCACTGAAGTATTTTTCTTCATCGCGTGCAAAAGCTCGAGTGCTCCACCGCTGCTTATGCCGCACTGCTGCAGATCGACTACCTTGAGCCACATGTCGTCTTGAAGGGCCTCTGCAATTGTCTTAGCACCAAAATCTCCAATTTCGTTATCGTTGAGGGTCAGTCTGCGTAAACCACCCATCAGATCAAAGTCGGGCGTCTGTTCTCGCAGGGTGGCTTTCCAGGCGGCGCTCTTGCGACAATCTCCTTCGTGCTAAGAGTTTGCAAAATAAAGAAAAATCGTATTACTATTTTCATTTCGGCTTTTTGTTTTCCAAATAACCTTTATCATGCTGCTAAGGACTTCAGCAGATCTCTCGGTCAAATCGCAGCTGGTCAAGTCCAGCCACTCGATCTTTGGTTTTGTCTGAACCGCTCGGCAGATGACAGAGGCTCCACCATTCCCCAAAAGACATTGAGCAAAGCTGAGTTTAGTCACGGAACTGCTTCTCAATATCCCCTGGAAAAAAAAATACATAATCATAAACCTTGATTAGCTTTTTAACTTGATTTCCATTGATTGAATGTGAAAGCTACTAACCTCAGCTAAAAGTTTAGCATCATCCACATTAAGAGGAAGCCCATTTAATGATAGCTCTTTCAAACTTGACGTTTTCTCCAGACAGAGGGCCAAAGCATTACACAAGTCGTGGACGCTTTTTAGCTTGAAAACGTGAGAGGGGTTCGAGACAGAATAGTCGCTGTATTCAATTCTGACAGAAATCTTTCTCAAACTGGCGTCACTGGTAATGGCAGATAATAAAGGAGGCCATTCTGTTTTGGGAATGCGAAAATATTTAAAATCCAACACGCCTTCGGCTAAAGACTGCTCTACAGCGTGCAGAGGGGCTGTCCCGAACTGTAAACATTCTCTTCGATAGCGTGCCTTAAAATCCATTCTAAAACCAATCAACTGCTGGTGCTCAGGTGTTTATTAAGTCTTAAACGTACTAAACAGCTACTATTTCAAAATTGTTTTTGTCTTGGGTTGGTAAATTAGCCAGCGATGCACAGCAGAACGTAAACAATATCGCTTTTCCGTTGCCGTGCCAACAGACGCCCGATTCAAAATACAAAACGCCGAGCTCGCTGCTGCCATGTCGCTCTATTGTTTTTACAACTAAATTATTTATTTGCTTTCCGTTTCATTGTGCTGTGAACGCCTTTTAATAATTTTTATTGAAATTGTATTGCGATATTAGCTTGATATAAAGTTTGACAAGTGAAATGTTTTTACCCCGTGTATTCAAAGTGAGTTACGTGCCACTAAGCCTCAGATACTCTTACATGGACAAAGTGAGTTGTGTGCCACTAAGGATCTAATGACATTCAAAATTTCTGTTATCTGAGCGATGTTTTTTCCTACAATTCTGGCGAGGTAAATGGAGTGTAAGACTTACAAATATTGATTTTGTAAAATCCTGTTTCACCATAGTTAAGCTGGCTTATGGTTTTTAAATAGTCCAGAGGATAGAGGGCGTCTCAGAATATTCGAACTTTCCACAGAGTTCTTTGGTCGATTACTACGTCACACAACAAGGGGCTTTCCTGATTTCTCGAACTCTCGGTAGCAGGTTTAAACTTTCGGCTTGCATTCTCAACGTTGACAATTCCCGTCTGACTGTCGGTTCGAGTCTTCTGTGTCTGTTGGCGCAGAATTTAGCACAAAATGGTCAAGGAGACTAAATTTTATGAGCTTCTGGGTGTTAAACCAAATGCTGGCAATGAAGAGTTGAAAAAAGCCTACCGGAAATTGGCTTTGAAGTACCATCCCGATAAGAACCCAAATGAAGGCGAAAAGGTACGTCTAATTACTGAGATTCCTTTTAGATATATGATGATTGACTGTTTACTTTATTTGCAGTTCAAACTGATATCACATGCGTATGAAGTCCTTTCCAATCCTGAAAAGAGGCGCGTTTATGACGAAGGTGGTGAGCAGGCTCTCAAGGAGGGAGGCACTGGTGGTGGTAGCTTCTCGTCTCCCATGGACATCTTCGACATGTTCTTTGGCGGCGGGATGGGCGGTCGCGGACGACGGGAGAGGAAGGGCAAAGACGTCATCCATCAGCTGAGTGTGACCCTCGAGGAACTCTACAAAGGCAGTGTGAGGAAACTGGCACTTCAGAAAAACGTTATTTGCGAACACTGTGAAGGTACTGTTAACATCCGAGTAACGCCCCGTTTGCACCCTTAACTGAGAAGTTGACTTTCCGCAGGACGAGGTGGTAAGAAAGGAGCCACAGAGAAATGCACGACGTGCAGGGGATCGGGCATGCAGGTGCGGGTCCAGCAGCTCGGACCGGGTTTCGTCCAGCAGGTCCAGACTGTCTGCGGCGACTGCCAAGGACAGGGCGAGAGGATTAATCCCAAGGACAGGTGCAAGAATTGCCAAGGCAAAAAGGTAATCCAAACCAACTACTTTATCACATTGAATAAAACATGTTAAACTTAAGATTGTAGATATTACTGGGTATAAATTTTATAGTTTTATCGTATTTTTTTTCTAATGTTGAATTTTTAAATATATTAGTTGTTTATTTATTTATTTATTTTTAAATTTTACAACATAGGTCGTTAGGGAAAAGAAGTTGCTGGAAGTGCATATCGACAAAGGCATGATGGACAACCAAAAGATTGTCTTTAGTGGTGAAGGCGACCAGGAACCTGATCTTCAGCCCGGTGACATTATAATCGTGTTAGACGAGAAGGAACATCCGGTTTTTAGGTAGTTTCACTTATCGTTACCTGTTGTAACCGTATGTGAACCATGTGAATCATGTTATATCTCTTGCAGTCGCCATGGAGACGATCTGGTCATGAAACTGGAACTGGAATTGGTAGAAGCGCTGTGCGGGTTCCAAAAAGCCATCCACACACTGGACGATAGGGAACTGATCATCACCTCGCTGCCAGGTAACTTTACTACGCTGTAATTATCCAGTAGAAATTGCTGGTTTCATTTAGTGGTAATTGGTAAGCAGATTAGTAAAGAATCAATTTTTTAAATTAAGCTTAGATCACATAATATTAATTTATATGTGCGGTTGAAACTTCTAAAAACAGGCCAGGTGACTTAAACTTCCGTAATTTTTCCAAAAAATATGAAATCGAACAGCTAGAGCAAGAAGAGCTAAAGCCTGACTGAAAGAGTTGTAAATTTATGTTATTACTGACGATACTTGTAATCACTGGTTGTTAATCAATATAGCTCTTTAAAGTCTCTTAATCTAATTGAAGTACCCATTCGAGCGTAATTTAACATCTTTATGTCGCAATAGGTGAAGTCATCAAACACGGAGCCATCAAATGCGTCTTCGGAGAGGGAATGCCGCAATACCGCAATCCATTCGAGAAGGGGCGCCTCATAATCCAGTTTAACGTCAAATTCCCTAAGACACTCGATCCGGCCGTTATTCCTAAACTAGAGGCACTTCTTCCACCAAGGTAATTTGTTCGACATCACACCACTAGATGGCGCGCAGTTGTTTTCATTTTGAATTTTTTTTAATTCAGGACGGAAGCCATGATTCCGGACGACGCCGAAGAAGTTACGCTCGTCGACTTCGACGTGGAGCAGGAAGCACGGCGTCAGCGTCAGCACCGGGAGGCCTACGACGAAGACGAAGAGGGTCCAGGACCACGAGCTGTCAACTGCGCTACTCATTAGAGATGTATTGTCGACATTGTGGACGTCCATTTGTTCTGTTACGTCCTCGTTTTCCTCTTTTTTTATTGTTTTATTAATTTTTTAAATATAGTTTGGATCCTCCTTTCAGTTCCAAGTTTAAGTGTCGGTTGGTAAAGTTTTAGTCCATTCTGTTTTGAAAGTGTAACGTTTCTCCCCAAATTTTTGCTGTGCATTCAAAATGCGAATATTAAAAGAATTGCGCAAAATTCAGAGTGTCTACTCCTTGAGGTGTTTATGGATGACACGCTCCGTGCAATCTCGAGGTAAACTGGCTGCAGGAGTTTATTATTAGGGGCCCCGGTTTCGATCTGCAGATATTTGGCACACTATCAAGGACATTTCGCTAAAAATACGGTTGCACGCTCGTCGGGAGACACAACTACAGGACGAAGCTGAAGGTGAAGGGTCGTTCGGGAGGTATAGGTCGATATGGCTGGGCTGTATCCACGGCAACTCCAAGGCCGTGGATATGTAAGCTGATTAAAACGTACTTTGTATTGATCCCCCCTGTCGTCGTTGCAGCCGTTGGGTTTTGTTAGAAAGGAATATCCGTGAAAGGCAGACGGTTGCTATGGCGGGGACGAGAGGGGGAAAGGCTTTTTCAGTAGACGGGGGATTGTCTTACAGGTGCAATTAAGAAGAGGGAGTCGTTAATTGCCGAATGGCGAAGATGAGACGGATCAACGGATGTGTCACTTCCGGGGAAAGGGGCCCTGATATCAGAGTGAAAATGCAGGTCAAGGAACCAGGAAACTTCTGGCTTGGCATTGAAACAGCACGTATTGATGCAACTTGGCTTACTTTGTGGACTCGGTCTCACTTGTTGGGATTTTCTGTCGACCAGGCCGTGTCCCATTATGAACACGAGATCAAAATCCAAAACCAAACAGTGTTGTGTACACTGTCGAATCGAGCGTTGTTGAACCCTGTGTTGTAGACACGATATCGATCGAGTTGTAGTTTAAGAACTGCAGTAAAGATTTCGAGGAGAATCATAATGTAGCTTGTTGTAAAACAGGATTTCAAAACGTGAAGAAAACGCTTAATTGGTTAGCATTGCTATGGCTTTGACTTGATTAAGTTTTTTGTGTTTTGGACATTTATCTGCCTCTGCTGCACGAGTTGATAGAAAGAGCCGAACTATGTGCGCTGATGTGCAGTAACGCGGAGAGAAAAACTATACACATAAAAGATCGGGAGCGAGCCAGGGAAACGCGGTCAGGGCCGAAGAGCGCGTCATCCCCGCGTGTGGCTTCGACTCCTATTTGCCTCTGACATGCAGAAATAAAAACTATTAACAGGTCCATGCAAGGCACCCGACCCCAAACCTCAAAAAAGACGCTGTGCGTGTGATACTGTGAAACAAGGTTCTTTTTAATGAATTCCCACTGCCTGTACCAGCAAAGACACGGATAATACAATATGCATTGATTCATTCTAATTGAAATTATCCTAATGTTGAATCTGTGTAGTACGCAAACACAGGTAGCCTTCTGAATACCGGTTATATAACGATGAATGACGATGAATGCAGAAGTACTGAGAAAGCAATCAAGACCAAACTATTCTTCAAAGAGGGTACAGTACCATGTTCTTTTATGCTTTCTATCTCAGGCGACGCGTGTTTAGTTGAATAAAGAACAGGGAGGTGCAAGAAAAAAAGGAAATGAAAACTCGGATAGAGAGCAAACAAAAGGAGAACATTTGCCAGGTTTGCGGTTGACCTATTTCATCTTCACTTTGTGCGAATCGTGTTTATATTAGGGTCGGCGTAGAGGGAGAGAGGGGGGAGGTAAACGAGAAGCCACTCGATAAAGAGGGACGCGGGAGAAAAGAAAAAGTAAATATGGAAACCCCTGTTTTCCTCGTGTCGAGGTGCTCCCATTCTTCCGCTAGAGCTGTGCTCCAGTCATGCACTCCGGGGGCCGGTTCTACTACTCCCTCCATCAACCCCTGTGCAGATGACCGACATCGGAAGAAAGAAAGAAAGGTTACACAGGCTACTACCTAATGAGGTTGGTCTGCGTTCCGGCAATTATCAGCATTATGTGTGTTATCTTCCCGTGCATTTGTCCAGCTCCTTATCGCACCTTAAGTACATAAATGCGTCCCATAACCACTTTGTTTATGAAGTTTATGACACAGCCCTTTGACCAACTTTGGACAAACATCATATATAGAAGGCAGGGATAGAATTTAACTAGATTACAAGCATGATTATAGATAGATACTTAAGCTTGTAGTTAGATAGATTGTAGATAGTTGGCTGGTTTCTGACTAGATTTTACCAGTATGAAAGTAGTCATTAAGACCTTTGAGTATCTTGTTATATGATCGAAGATTGACCTATGTTTAGGGATACGTTATTATAAGCTAGTTGAGCTATAGTTAAAAGCGTCACTGTTTGATTTGTATCAGTTTGTATTCAAATATGTTGTTATTTATATGCATCTCCAGTGCGTAAGTACCGGTAATCGTTCGGTTGATTGATGGGTTGTTTCGAGCACCTTGGAATCACGCACGTTTCACTTGCCTGAATCTCTGGAATTGATTTTTCTCTTTTCGTGGAATTCTCTGCGTTGACTGGACAGACTGTTGGTAAAAGTGAGTCGCGGCCCAGGGTTTTCTTGATTGGGTGAAAACGGAATTGGTGGGAAGAAAAAGGAAGAGACGCGCGAACGAGGTTCAATAGAAATTCCCTTGGACTTGGAGGAGCGCCTATGACCTAGATATACTATGATTCGAGGGAGAACTAGTTGCCCAGTTCTGTGTGCATTGTTTGTCGGTGACAGAGTTTTCTATCGAGCAGCGACCTTGTCCTCATTGGGCAGAAAGAGAGAAGGCACACACACACAGCTGTCCGTTGTAACGGACAACTTGACTAGGTTTCACGGCTCTCGTTAAAACTCGCGGGGGCTGGCAAACCTTGAAAGTCTTCAACCTCATTCAACTCTATAGCCAACCGTTCTACCGTTTGACACTATTTGGAAACCCAACAACCAAGATCTCGTTTTTTATCTAGCAACGCTAGGAGAGTTGTTAAGCTGTCCGTCAGGCGAGATCTATATGAACCTTCGGAAAATGGAGGGGCACGCGCCAGTTTGAAAGGTTTCCAAGAAACGAGTGTTTTTTCAAAAGTCCCCAGAGAGAGACTATATTCCTATGCCAAAGCTGGTGTCGTAAACAACGCTTGCTGTTGGTAAAAATAAAGCCATACTATTGCATCAGTGTATAATGCATCTATAAAGCAAACAATGAAGTCGGAATGTCTTAATATTCCCGTTTATAGAACGTAACTTTCACACCTCCCCCGCTTCTAATTGAAACAAGTACAAAGCAATGAGACGCAAGGCTTCACCTACGTACCTGATGACACAACACGTGTAAAAGATAACTGAAGTGGTATCAAGTTAAATTCAGTCATTTCAACTGTTAGAAACGTATATTTCGGATACGGAGATATTGTGTCGTCTGGATTGTTAGGGGAAAAGGGAGAGAAAATTGTGACGAAGAGAAAACTGTTCACCACTTGACCCGAAAAAGGATATCAAAGTAAAAGGAGATTTTTCATTACACACGTAACACAGTTTTCCCTCGGCCTAAATCCATCTCCCCCCAATTTCCTTATTTTTTCTTGGTGCGTCTACTAGCCTGCTTTCTAAACGATGACTTCTCTCCTGTCCTGTATTATTGCCGTTCGTGTGCCTTACTTGCAGCGTTAACTCAAGCACTTACTCTTTCTTTTTTGGGGGCGAGAAAAAGACGACTGAAATTCCAGAGGTGCTGTAATTCTAAACTTGTGAAACCTTCACGCCAAGTTGAATTACGTCCAAAAGATCAACTTTCCGTCTCGCCGTATTCTCCAGGCGGCCGCAGTAATCGAAGAACAGCCACCGAGAATTAGTTCTTACTCTAGTTAATCCAATTATTTTCATTAGATTTTGCTTTATTTCCAACGAGGTTAACTATATAAACTGATATTCGTAAGACATTGCTGCCATTCGTGTGCCAGTCATCACATATTCGTTAAACTACAGCAGTTGAAAAGAAGGTTTTACTATTGTTAATTAAGCTACTAAAACAGTCCGTTTAAGTACGGAAATTATACTGAAAACATCAGTTTACATTAATTCGCGATATCCACTGAAGGAAGTAATTAAACACACCCTTTTATATAGTTAAATTAAATAATGGCTAACACAAATCTGTATAATCTATAAAAGATATCGCATATCAATTACAAGAATTTATTTAATAATGAAAGACAACGGTTCTGGTTTAACGAAAAAGAATATCGCCCGTTCTCGTGTGAAAAATGATTTGTCCATTAGTTAAATACAAAATATAATTAACTTAACAACTAGATATGAAATATTATTTGAGTAAAATTACAAATACCATTGTGCGGACTCGCTTGAAATAAACAGTTAAGTTATTTTACGGCTGCTGTCGAAAAATCAAAGGGGAGACGCAATATTCGTTGGGAAGGATGCAGTTTAGAAGCTCCCGCGAGTTTCCAAATTTCACCACCAGGTGGCGCTGCAGCGCCAGCCCCGCCTCCTTTCTCCGGTCCGTACGATCTCAGTGACGCACAGGCGGAGTCAGTTGTGCGAAAGCTGCCGACTGGAGAGGTGTGCGTTGATCACACGTAGGGAAAGGAAAATAACTTTTGAAAGCAAAAATTCAACCCTGTTTACAACTTTGACAGTTCTTTGTTGATAACCGTTTGCTGAGGTGCGGAGGTAAATTGCTTGTGTTTCACAAGTGACCGTTAATTAGGATCTTCGGTGGTCGGGCGACTTTTGACCTGAATTCAAACCGTCTCCTGTTTTTAAACGGAATACAGTGAACTGGTTTCAATAGTCTGGTCTCGCCTGGCACATGTCAAGGACAAGTCCGCGGATAATAAAGGTCGCACATTCAACCCGCGTGCTTTTTTCTCTTTGAAGTTAAATACCCGTTGTCTTAATTCGTGATTCCCGTCCATACAAGTTGGAAAAAAGAACATTAAATTCGACATTGCGAGACTGCACAGAGGATTACAGTCAAAGATGATGGCGTCAGGAAGGTACGTATTGCAAAGCGTCTTACTTTAACCAGAATTTATTTAAAAATCGAGAGAAACTGTGAAAGAAACCAGAACTGCGCTGATGTTTTAGGGATGTTCTTTTTTTTAAAAAAAGGAACGGCGCCCGTCCTTGGACGTTGACGTCAACCCTGAAATGCCAGAGCAACGCCTAAATGGGCTTATATCCTGCACATACACACACACACACACACACACGTATATATATACACAGAGAGAGAAAGAGAAGTTGTGAAAAAAAAACTAGATATAAATACAAAGTGATGTCGTCTGCGGACAAGGGCCAAGGTCGTTTGGCCAGTGAGAGATCGATAAGGGAGCCGGGGCTTTTTAAAACGAGTACGATTACTTTTTGTTTCCGATAAAAAAAAGAATTACAAACACAAACNATTACAAGCACAAACCGAGTATCGGTAATTGTTGAACCTGATCCAATGGGCAAGGTAAAAAGCCAGCGACGACCTTGAAATGACAGATAAGAGAACACACGGGTCGCTGTCCTTCACGGAAACTTATTGTGTGTCCATTAGTTAAACAAGTCGTGGAACTTGGTGGAATTTGCTCTGAATTCCATGGAAAGGCACTTGGCTCCACTGTATGGGTTCACTCTACTCTGCAGTCAGTTAAAATTGATTAAGATTAGTTGAAAAGAGTCATGGGATTTGGTGGAATTTGCTCTGGGCTCCATGGGAAGACAGTCAAACAGGTAGTTTGTTCCACTAAAGTGGAATTCCACTTTGTTCCAAACGGGGAAAAGTGTTCAAGGTCTTCGGTGAGGGTGGTCATTAATTTGGGAGCGTGGAGGTCGTTCGTCTGCCTGTGAAAAAGTCAAAAGTCCTTGACGGCGATGAGCGGCCTGGTGGAATTACTCGTGGAATTCATTGCCTTTTAATGGTTTTACCCCAGTTTTGATTGAATTAAACAAAACTGATTAAATTATCGTTAATTGGAGTGAGCAAGAGGTGCGATATTGGACTTGTTGAGGAGGGAACTGTTTTGTGGAACTTTTATGGAGCTGCGCTAGTGGAAACACTGTTTTTAATGATTTTTGAAGCAAATAAATTCTGATTTCAATTCAGTTTTCAATATTGTCTTAAAATAAAATTGGTAATTGAATTAACTTTGATTGGGCTAACTAACAGGGTGGCAGTATTGAGCGAGTGCACGCAAACTCCACGAGGTTCCACGTCCAGTCCGAACGGTGGAATGAGTGCCAGCAGCAGCACGGCAGGTAGTAGCAGCAGCAGCAGCAGTTCGTCGAGCAGCAGCACGACGAGCAGCACCAGCAGCAGCACTAGCAGCAGCATGGCCATCTCGCGGATCCCCAGTCCGCCGCCACCGGAAGCTTCCACCCCGGTTGCGGAGAATTGGTGTTACACGCAGGTAAGCTTGTTTCCTGGGGGGAAACTGTTATTTTATCAGATGTATGATGTACAGTAATAAGGTAACATTAACTGGTTAAAGTTAATTGAATTAGTTATAATCTAGTTCTTGTACGTATAACTAATTACTATTCCGTGTATTACCTATTATGATGAAAATCTGTAATCAAGTTAAATCTATATCAGTGTCTATTATACGTAATTTAATTAACTATATTCTGAGTTAAATAGGCGGATCTTTTTGAAAAAATTAATTTGTATAGTGAGTGTCTGTTGGTTTTCTACCGCCCTTTTACCTTTTTCTTTACCGGACCGTCTGTCCCCATTTTGAACCCCCTGGAAACGTTTCGTCTGGCACTGGAAAAATTCTTGTCCGAGTTTTCGTATAAATTGGTTAAAGCGCTCGTTTTGAAAACGTCTTCCCTTCAGACGCTTTCACTTTTCCAGCCGGCGGCGGAAGAATCCTCCGTCTGGGTTACCGTCCATTTTGAACTCGATTTATTTAAAATTTTGTATAAACTGTGTTGTTAGGTTATCTCAATTAAAGTTATAAGGAAACATAATTTAATTAGAAATCCGCCCAAGTTTTCGGGCAGTTGTGACGACTAGAGGGGTTCATTAGAGTTGTTTATAACAATCCATGAGTATTTGGGGAAGATGTGTGAGGCGAAATTTGGTACACAATCGAAAGCGGTGACATTTTTGTTAGTTGAATCGAAGTTACCTCATTTTCGCCCGCTGTATGGGCGCCCATTGGGTTTGAAGAGCGTATAACCTCAGCGTAAGTGTCCGGCTTTCACTCCAGAATGGGGTTGCCATGTCTCGTGTAGAGTAGTCGCCTAAACTTCGTGCTATTTTCCAGCCTCTTTAATTTTATTTTGATATAATATCCCCTTGAGGATAGCCGACATTAATTGACATTCATTAAGAAGTAATTAAGAAAATGAGATTTTTGATTCTCTGTGTGATATTAGGGTGTCGGTCTAGGCGAGGGGGAAATGCTGTACAAATTGAAGATAGTAAAGTAGTTTTTAATAGTTCGTGTGGAATAGTGATGCGAAACCGTGAATGAAGGAGGTAGCGACTGACTGAATCACAGATAGTGAAATCTTATAATTTTGATATAATTTACGTTACAAATCAATATTGTTTAATTTGAAGCAATCTAGAAATGTTAATTAATTAAATTTTAAAATTACGTTACTAGCCAATAGTGAAACAAATCAGATTAATGACTCAAATACAAATACGGTTTAACGAATGAATGGCTCAATAAATTGGTTGAATTGTAGCGATTAATTAGTAATTCGACATAATGAATGAATGAATGAGTGATAAGATGTTAAGTTTTTGGATAAGCTGCTGAATTGAATTTTAAAAGAGAAGTCGTTGATTCATAAACTTAATAGTAATACGATGTTTATGAATGAACGGTAAGATAAGGAAGTCTAAATTTCAAACATATTAAAGAAGAAGAAGAAGAAGAAGAGAAAGATCAATTGAGGACGAAACGTTGTCCGAGTGTCGCCCCCCTTTTATCGCGTGCTCGATGTAGAACAAGGACAAGCAGTGCGTTTCGCTTGCATCTTTATACTTTGGAATACTTCACGCAAACACGGTTCTCTCTCTCTCTCTCCTGCTGTCTTCATGAGAAAAAATCGAGTCGCCCTTTTAGTAAATACAATTCTGGAATCGCTTTTTTTATTCAGAGGAAAAGAAATCTGCAAAGTTGACTGTATTCATTGATGGATTCACTCAACAAATTAGCAGAATATTTAATTAAATGTTATGAAAATTAAGTTTAATAGATTTGATTTTATTGTATTGGATCGTTTTTATTTTAAGGAAAAAGATGGATGTTGCCGTGTGCAAGTCGAAATCGAGGGCTTTGTATGATTGGCTTGTTGACCTCTTTTAGTTGAGAAACCAGCGCGTAAGAGTCTGAGTAGGTCATTTCCCAACTTCCCAATTCTCACGGCGCAGGATGTTGGGGTGGAAAACCCATTTTTTTATTTCAAGATTTCAACCCTCACCCTCCCATCGTCTTTCTTGTTTTTTTTTTTAGGGTTAAACCAATAGGATTGGATAATTAAACGGGCCGTAAGAATTGAAAGAATAAGAAAAGATAATTTTAATTGAATTCGATGTAATGAGGGTTTAAATAGTGATGGAATAGAAGAGGAAATAATTGTTTAGGAATTTTAGAATTGAAATTTGAATGGAATTCACTTTTATTCTAATATTAGATTGAGTAATTATTTTAAGTAATTTCTCGCGTCTGTTTAATCCGGTGTTCGCCAAATAATACACTTGAAATGACAATCACCTGAGTTTATATTGCCCGGTAATATAAAATTTGAATCAATTTAAGAAATAAGTTCGATAATTAGAATTAAACTTTAATCAGGTTTCGACTATGATATGCCACATGGTCTCTTTTCCTATTCGTTTACAAATTTCGGTTTTCTCATTAAAAAGGCAATTAAATTATTAATTACAGCATTTATTTATCACGGTCAGTTTAATTAATTTTTAAAGATATAACTGATTAAGGTATAATTGTTTAGATAGATGCAGTTGAGCGTTTTTTTTACAGCATATATAAACATACATTTAGAGATAATTCAAATATCAGGGTTAATTCAATCTGTTTAGTTATAAAACCAGTCCTTTTAATAACGTATTTGATTTGTTGTTTCTTGAGATTCCGGGTCTCAAATGTGGCTACGTCGTTTAACGTAATCTAATTGTGCAGTTTTTGCGGCTGAAAGTGAGTTCCACTTGATATAGTTGATATGGTTTTTGTAAAGTTGCGGACCCCCCTCCCCAGCCGGTGGATGGGGACACACGGGAGTGAGTGAAAGTGGGCGCCGAGGGATCGGGAGCGCGGGGGGAGCCGAGTTTGTGCCAACGAGGCCTTGGCGAACGAGGGGAAAAAGCTGTGAACGCCCCACTTTCTTCAGCGTATAACATTTCTGGCGGCTATTTCAACGTTTTTTCCCCCCATTTCGCCGTCCCCCATAGAATTTCGTTTGCATTTCGTGTCCTCGTCTCGCCGTCCCTTACCGACGTTGAATTTCTAATCCTCCCCAATTTCAACAATTTCTTTTATTTTATCGATAGTTTGTCTGGTCGTTTATCAGCTGTTTTATCCAATAATTTCTTGGTGAATTTCTGATCCTCTTGCTGTCGTTATTGACTGAGGAATATTTTGTGAATTATTTTATTCCAGTGGTAGATTTTTCATTTGTGTTTTAAATATTTGATCGTAACGTAATACTTAATTGAATTTAGTTTAGTTAACGAGTTGAAATGTTGAAATGAATTCGGAATTTTTTTTAATGGATAAGTAATATTTCATTGATTTGGTTGATTCATTGTGATGACTTATTCAGAAATATTGAGATTAGCTTAGCGATTGCATTGTCTGTAAGTCTAATTATAATGGAGTTGTTAATATTGATTAATTATTTAATTAAATAATTGTATATTTATATCAGTTCATTGGCTGAATTATTTTGATAACAGCGGTATATCAAGTAATAATAATAAATATTATTATACATTCAGTTCACTTATCTTCATCGATCAAATTAATTACCGAAGTTTTGTTTGTTTATTGTGTATCGATATAACCCTGTTTATTGACTAATTCAATTCAATCTAATTACACTAAAGTGAATAATAGCCATTCCTTAGGACGCATAACTAAATATGTTATTCAGCAGAAAGATTTAAAAATTAAAACGGAAATTGCACCGATCAAGTACAAGTCATTGACTGGTATAATCCACCTTGACCATCCAGACGTCTGTAACTCCTTTTTAAAACCGTCCTAGTCTAAACTGGCAGAAATCCGACTGAATGAAGATAACTTTAAATTGCTATTAGTATAACAGTATGATAATTAAACTAAAGTAAAATTTCTGTAATGAAAAAATGTAGAAAATAGTCAAAGGATCTTCAAAAAAAAATGAAAGGAACATTGTGGTTTGGATTGAAGAGGATACACACAACAGGTTGAAGAACCCAGATGTTCCTGTGCACCAACCACACCAATCTGTAGGTGAATGTTCGCCCTTGAATTCGTTCACCTTGTCCGTTCAGTCCTCGCAGATCTGCAGGAAATATCTTACCTGAATCAGGGGGTTGGCAAATACGTTAAAATAGTAACAATTTTATCGTCTCATAACCTCTGATTCTACCGATTTCGATTCCTATTGTCATCATCATTATCATATTTATTATTATGAAATAAAAAGTTTAGGAGAAATGCCAAGTTAATTTCTGACCAATTCCAACAAATTGTTGTCTACTAGAACTCGGATTAATTAGTCGTATTACCTAAGATAATTTAAACATCCTACAAAGACGCGAGTCGTTTTTTCCCTCAAGTACCGAATATTTTTATTTCTTTCTGAATTCCTGTTTAAATTATTTGCTGTTTTTGAGGATTTTTCAAGAATGTCTAATTAATAAGTAAAAAAAAAAACAAGGGAAATAAAATCTTACAAAAACGGAGCAGATCAGCGACCGGTCGAAAAAGTCGTTGACCCCTTCCATGGTATTTTTTTTAACGTTAACCGGATCCGTTTCTTTTGTTTCGGCCTCGTTCTTGAAGAGGTAATCGGTTTCTTTGTTCATCCGGGGGATAGGAGCAAAAAATAAAATGGCCGCCCTTCAACCTTTGATGACCTTGGAGGTGGCCAGAGTTCAAGGTCGTTGCAGACCAAGGTCGAAACCCTACTTTGTGGAAAATCAGACTCTAAAGCCTGTAAATGAAGATTCTAGTAATATGTGATGTAATTGAATTGGTCTAATATCGGGTTGTTGTATCTCGAATTTATGAATGAAATTAACTAAACTGTGTAATTGAATTATGATCATGTGAGGTGTTCTTTAAAGATGGAAAACAATTACTGTGCGTTTTGTTCGGTGATCGGAAGGTCGGAAGCCTGTTTCGTGGAAAATCTAGTAGAAATCTATGAACGAAATTAACTAAATCACGAATTCATTTATATTAATTTAATTGATCGAATGATATAGAATGTGTGGGTTATGGTATCTCGAGCCTGTAAGCTCAATTAAGTTTAATTTATATTAATTAATTATGATGTTATCGAACTGGTCGAATTATATAGAATATACGGGTTGTTTGTTGCGTCGCATAAGTCTATGGCTGAAATTAACGCTATTAAAGTTAATCTATATTAACTTAATGGAATCGACTTATGTTACTATATTGTGAGTTGTATCTGAAGTCTATGAATGAGGTTAACTTAATCATAATTAAATTATAGTAATGAAAGGCTGTAATGTGAACAAAAGGAAACGTTTGAAGTGTTTAAGGGAACTGTGTTTACCGTTTCGAGAAACTTGAGAAATAGTTTTCGGAGAGTTGCGAAACCGACCTCATTTTCGCAGGTTTCCTAGAAAAAAAAAACACTAGGGGTTACTATTATTCTTCTATTGTAATGCCCTATGTCACTGACCAGAAAATTCTCTCTGCCGTCGAAATTTAAAAAAATAATTGGATTTAATTAATGACGATGTGAATTTCGAACCAGTTTGTATCAAATTCTCCATCTGTATTTAAGCGCTTCAAATTGAATTTCAATTCCGCCATCTTTTCAAGTTAATGTCATTTAAATTAAAACTAATACGACGAATTCAAAAGAGAGGAGGAAAGGGAACATAGCAAGGTTGACAAGGGAGAAACCTCTGGAGAATTACGGTCAATGCCGTCTTGTTTATAGGGTGCTTTTTATCTGTTTGTTTTATATTTAATTTTTTTTCGGAAAAATAGAAATTCGTGTTTTACTGTCGTCAATTAAAGTGAATACGGTCGAGCGATTTTGGCCCTTTTTTCCCCCCTCTCTCTGTCCAAAAGGCCCGCGCGCGCAGACTTTTAGAAATCACGTTTTCTCTTTGCTGTATACGTGTAATGGGGCACTTCTAGGTCGCTGATAACCAGGTCAGGCCCCCGTTTGAATAGCCTACTCTCGTTTTCCCCCTTTTTTTATAAAACCATTTTTGAAATAAATAGATAGATATCTGTATAATGGATCTTCCTATAGGTCAATTGACATTTGAGTTGATTAGTTGGTTATTAAATTAAATTATCTTAATTATGATTTACGGTTTAGTCGCAGTATCTTTCCCTGCCTCGCTTTACTTCCTTATAAATTTAAATTAGTTTAATTGCTGTTTAAACTATATTGTGTTAATTTAATTAGTTAGTGGAGTGTTTTAAGTAGGAATGTGTTTTTTAAGTTAATATTGAATTAATTGTTATTATTGTTTCTCCTCCAATGAAAGGTGAAAGTCATCAAGTTCAGTTACATGTGGACAATCAACAACTTCAGTTTCTGCCGAGAAGAGATGGGAGAAGTCCTCAAGTCGTCCACCTTCTCAGCCGGGGCCAATGACAAACTTAAATGGTATTCAGTTTAAATTAATCATCATTTGCGTAATTCTAAATTTCCACTTAACAATCTGTCGTTTAGATGAATTAATCTCTACTGGCTACCTAGACTTAATTGGGTTACTGTCGACCTCGGGGAATCTTGAAGATTCCGGGGATTCTTAAATGTAATCGAGTTGGAATCAATTCCTCCCATAAAGATGTAAGAATCAAAGAAAGGCTGAAAGAATCAGTCGTCTTGGACGAAGAATCTCTGGCGTTATATTTGAGGTTACGGTTTCACTGGAGGCTCGACTGCCTCGCCGAGTGACCCTCATCTCGGTCTGCGAAGAGAAATATGGAACTCCTGGGAAAGTGGGTCGCAACTGCGCTGCCACTCGCTAGGGGAAGGACACGGAATCACGCACGATTCCCGGGCCCCTGAATCCCTCAATACCATTCTCTACAAGTCTCTAATCTGTGTCAATCTGTAGTTTATTAGCGATAGAATCAACACGATCATTACCCGATCGAAATTAATTATCTGTTTTTGCTATTTGCTGACATTTCTGTGCATTTTCTAGTTGAAATTAGATTGTATATAGTTTAATGTCGATAACCTTGATAAGATGATAACATCGGTAGCTAAACGATCAATTAACTGTTTTATGTTTTTTGAATGACTAGGTGTTTGCGAGTGAATCCCAAGGGTCTGGACGAGGAGAGCAAAGACTATTTATCGCTCTATTTACTTCTGGTCTCGTGCAATAAATCCGAAGTGCGCGCCAAATTCAAATTCTCAATTCTCAATGCCAAACGCGAGGAGACCAAAGCCATGGGTAAACAAAACCCTCATTTCAAATAAGTTAATTAATATCATTCAATTTAATAAGTGCGTAATCATGATATGTATTTATAAGTACTAGAAAACTAATTAATTTTAAATTTAAATTAACTGCGAATTTAAAAGGTTCAGAACAAAATAGAAATAAAGTTGTTGCCTTTTTTGTTGCAGAGAGCCAGAGAGCGTATCGATTCGTCCAAGGCAAGGACTGGGGTTTCAAAAAATTCATCCGTCGCGATTTCCTACTCGACGAGGCCAACGGTTTACTGCCAGACGACAAGTTGACCCTCTTTTGCGAGGTAATTAACGTCTGAACAACAGCAGGCGTGATTACAGATCAATCTTTCTAAATACGATAGATTTTGAAATGTTATTATCTTGATAAGTTTTGACGAAGATTAATTAACGAGTCTTTAATCGATTAGGTGAGCGTCGTTGCTGACAGCGTCAACGTTGCTGGCCAGTCGAGCGCCATTCAGTTTAAAGTTCCCGAGTGCAGACTAGCCGAGGACCTGGGTCTTTTGTTCGAGAATCAGAGGTTCAGCGATGTTACCCTCTGTGTTAACGGCCATGAATTTCAGGTATTATCATTATTTTAATTGTTCAAATACTATTTATATATATACATACATATTTAATTTGAAGGTACTTTATTGAAGGGATATATAATAGGAATGTAAATATCAATACTTGAATTCGTGTTCCTGACATTGTTTTCGTGAAAGGATGGAAGATTATGTCAGCGCCATCTAGCGGCAGTTTTAGGAACTACGTGATGGTTTTATCGCCACAGACAGATTTGAAAGTTGGGAAGGCTGTACAAAGTGTTTATATTATACGAACATAAAAACCGGTGATTCTCGTTATTACATTGAATTTAACTTTATATTGTAAAAAATGCCAATTAAAAGTCGATTTATTTCCGTGATGTAACGTAACGTAACTAAAAAGGGTACAAGTCGTTAAAAAGAAACACAGGATTCAGTATATTGAAGGGTTAAAGTTAACAAGGATTGTGTAGCTGCTGACTAATCTTGATTTGACATTGAACATTTTCAGGCACACAAAGCCATCCTGGCTGCCCGCAGTCCCGTCTTTGCCGCCATGTTTGAGCACGAGATGGAGGAGCGCAAGCAGAACCGCGTGGAGATCACTGACGTCGACCACGAGGTGCTGCGCGAGATGCTGCGCTTCATCTACACGGGCAAGGCGGCCAACCTGGAGCGCATGGCCGACGACCTGTTGGCGGCCGCCGACAAGTACGCCCTGGAACGACTCAAAGTCATGTGCGAGGAGGCGCTCTGCACGAACCTGACGAGCGAGAACGTTGCCGATATCCTCATCTTGGCCGATCTTCACTCGGCCGATCAGCTGAAAGCGCAGTCGATCGACTTTGTCAACACGTAAGAACGCATCAAGCTATTGAAATATGACAGATCTATCAGACTATACATAAAATATACAATTCTATATTTTAGTAATCAGTTTTATATATTTGATACATATATACATATTATAGACAATATATGTAAATGAAAGCAGCAAGCTAACTTGCAAACAAGCTATAGTTCCTGTTTTTTCCCCAATATCGAACAGGCACGCCACGGACGTGATGGAAACCGCGGGCTGGAAGTCGATGATCCAGTCTCATCCTCATTTGATTGCCGAGGCATTTCGGGCATTAGCCACTCAGCAGATCCCTCCGATTGGACCTCCACGAAAGCGTCTCAAGCAGAATTAAAGCAGAATTCTCGATGACATCCGTTTGTCTAATTTTGAGCTTAACAAAAACCGGACGCCATCCCTATTCAGCGCGCCTTCACGGCGAGATGTATTCGACGTGTTTGTCAGCAGTCACTTTATGGAGGACTATTTGTTCAAACCTGTTGTTTGTTTATTCGTCGCTCTCGGCGCTATGTTCCTACAGCATTTCTCCTTTCGTTTATCAAATCTTTCGGTCATTTTGTTCAAAGTTCAAGATTTCGAGGCAAAATTAGTTTCGGCTATTCATGGTCCACCTGGATATTAAAGAAAAAATTTCCCGACTTGAATCATTCTCTCTGTGCACGTCCTCCACGTCGTCGATCTCTTGTATCGTTTACGTGTTACTTTTCAGGTTAAATGCCCCCACTCTTTTCCCCGAGTATTTTTTTCAAACAATTTTTGCCGGTGATTCTTGATGAGGGCAGACATGGAGGATTAGCGCCACCTTTGACAGAACCTGTTTCACCTTTCCCCGTTTTCCCCGCCTTTCTTTAGCACAAGATGAAGATTTTGGCAGTCGCGCATCTTTTTCAGTCTTTCGTTGTAAATACGCCAGCTTTTTCCCCCCTTTAAATATTAGATATTGTTAACGTCAGTGTGTGTAATTCCGCTGTGTTTGTGGCCCGCGTTGTGAGTAGCTGACCTGAGAATGGAAGACGAACTGCAGATTTGGAAGAAGAATTTGCTGTGATAACTTTAAACAGAGGGAAAGGATGGACGGAGTTTTTAGCGCCAGTACAAAATCGATGGCCGGGAGGAATTTGTTTGTCAACCAAAAAAGTTGTTTCTTCACACACTAAAACAAAAAAGGGGCCGACTAGTACAATACAGTATAGAAAGGAAGGGCGGGATTTGGAGATAAGTTGGAATTAGTGTTTTTTTTTTAAATTTAAATCCCGTTTTTTGTATTTTCCTTGGATGATGAAAAGAGTGTCGAGACGACGGAGAAATCAGGTGTGTTAATACCCTCGCAATTGTCTGAATGTTCTATTTGTCAACTAGCGCCTCGTTTCTACGTGTTCTCAATGTCCACATGTGTTCCCGTTGCGATTATAATTTTTTTTCTGATTTTTGGGGGGGCCTTTAGATAACTCGTTCCTCTCAGACTGAGAGAGATGGATTTTTTGATTTTGTCAAGCTGAATTGCTTCACTGTGTTTGTGCCGTCTCAAAACATACAATTTGAAAAAAATGAAGTTGTTAATTAGTCATAAAAGATGGTAGTATATTCACAGCGGCGTTTGACATGTGTTTGATTGCAGGCCGGGACGAGTGCAATTCGATTTGAACAGTGTAGGAAACGAATTTTGCACAAATCCAAACCTACAAGCGCACAGTTTGTTTCTTGTTCAAAGTTTCAAATCCGGATTGAAATCCGCACTGGAAAACAGGCCGGGACGAGTGCAATATTAGCTGCTTTTACATTCAAGAATAACATTGCTACCCATCACAGCCTGCTCTCGAGACGGCATTCCGAAGTTAACAAGTTAGTAAAAAGCACTATGACGTCACGTCACGTGACCCTAGGCAAAGCACCATAGGATAGAATATAATTGCATCATGAAAGGATTTATAGCGAAGCTCTAGGAAAACTATCTGTAAATAATTAGGCCCCAGTGAAGATTCGACATGAATTAGTTCAGTTTTGCATGTAGAGATACGATCAGCTGATTCGTCAGACCGTCAAAATGGCGAACCACTTGAAACTGCACAAGCCTTTCAGACGATGGAACCCACGGATGAGACCCGAGGCAGAAGTGTCCCGTTTGTCACTTCTGGATTCTCGTTTCAAGTTGATGACTAAATTGGCAATTCTGATTACACAATAACAAGCATACCGATATCGTATCAGTTGTTATATACAATGTTTTATCCACTGAGGAAAGACGGGGCAAAACAAGTATGGCGTTTTTGCTAAAACCTTCAGGGTTCGCAGGACAATAGGTTATTGACGTTCGAAGAAGCACAGGGACTAGAGAAGGAACTAGAGAAAGTAGAATCGGTTGGATCTTGGAAAGGGGGGACTTGGTTTGTGTGCCTCTTTAGATTATCGACGAAAGTTCACGGTCGGCTGGAATTGTAAAGCACAGCAGCCCCATGTTGCACATGAATAGATTTCCGTTACAAACATCCCTCTCCTCTGATTTCACTCTCATGTTTAAATCCCGCGCGCCTTTTGTTCGTGCCTTGGCCTCGATCTGCTCGCAAAACGGCTAGCGACGAAACCTTTTAAACCGGGCTGGAAGGGAAAAAAAGAAACAAATAATAAAACAAGTCACTGCCCGAAAATCCGGGTGTGAAAGACGAGACCGAGAACCAATGACACCGTACCGAGTTTCACAGTTTTTCCCAAAAATAAATGACAAAGCTATTGACATACTGCCAAAAGAATCCGTATCTTAATTAACTAAGAATGTTAATTATGATTAACTGATATTACCTTTTGAAATCGGCTGAAAAGAAATATCACTGCCCGAAAATTCGGGCGTGAAAAGCAAGACCGAGAATTAATGACACCCTACTGCATCTCCAAGGATTTCCAAGTTTACATTTCATTGACACACTGGCACAAGAATCCGTTTTTGGGAAAAAAATTGTAGCTCAACTAAAGATAATTAACAAAGGAATTAACTACTTAGAAGAAATTAAAGTTGAAATACCTTTTCAGAAACGAAAATCCCCTACGCTCCCCCCTCCTTGAGCTTCTCAGACACGTGTTGGAACTGAGGGTTTACGCGGGGACTCAGCCTACAAGGCGACTCGACTCGACAGCGGTTTACCGAGTAAAGTAGAATAGGAACCCGGGTACAGCGACTAGGAATCGAAGGGGCGGAAAGTAAGCGACAAACTGACGTAAGTTGTCGTCGAAGTAGCAGTTGTGAGCTTACGGTGAAAATCGCCGCTGCTTTTTCTTGACGCACGGTGTACAGCAGCTCGAATCAAGCGTACGCTGGAGCTATAAGACGGGTTTACCGGCCGTTAACCAACCGACCGGCATGTGTTGGGGAAAACGCCGGCACGGTTTTACATTGACGGCAACTGTAGCATCTCCGTTGTGCAGCTGACATTGACGGCCTCCCTCCAAAAATTTGAGCCTGCCGCCTCGCTACAACGGACTTTCTACCAAACTTTAGCTCAACATTATTTCACCTTTATTAAGGTAACCCAGTTAACTTTCATAACGATAAATAACTAACTTAAATAGCAGTGTAGTTAAGCTGAAGCAGTTTAAATGTTCAGTGTCCGTTATACTTGGTACGGTGAATCACAAGGCGCACAGACTTTGAAAACAGCCTTGTTTGCACCGAGTTTTTTCCTTCGCTCTCCCCCCCAGTTTCTTCCGTATTTGCCCCCCAACGTCTCCCTCTGTCGACCGATCCATTGTGTTATTTGGTTCAGCAAGCTACCATGTCTGATGTGTGAAAAAATAACGGACGACTTTTCATGCCGGAAAGAGCAAAAAACAACATAATCTGGGAGCCCGGTTGTGTTTGGGATTGTGGTTCACGGTATCCTCCTGGGTTCCGTAAGGGAGATGAGTAAATAAGTAAAAATGTTGCGTGAAATCCCAGTAGAAAGAAAGTAATGACTGGGTATTAGAACGCATGCCACATGGCTTTAATACGAGCATTATTTGAATTTTACGTGCAACTGGTTTGTGTGCAGAAGGACCAGCTGTTACCCAACCAAGCAGCCTGGCGGAGAAGGGGACGTTACCCACGTGACACCGCAAGTCGTAAATTCTCCCTCGGCTGTTAGAAGAGCAAGACTTTTTCTGACGTACCATGCCACATTAGGCGTAATTAAACGTCCGCCGATCCTTCAGGGACAAGGTTGTAAAAACTTGCCACGATGCGAAACAGACGCTCGAAAAGGATCAGTAACACCCTGCGACCCGAACGTTTGCTCTTTCCTCTGCTTTTGGTTTTTAACCCTATAAGGGTTTATGCATGGTGACGTCACGTCACGTGACTCTCCTTAAGGCCCTGCAGGCTGCTTTGTGGGAGAATTTAAGACAGGAATTTCATGTTTCTTGCACGGAAAACAGTGCGATTAGCTAATCGTCATACTTATAAAATGGCGGGCACTTCTGTACGATTAGCTGAGTGTCATACCGTCAAGATGGCGGACATTTATCACACATGTGAAAAGCACTACGACCAGCTGATTGCCGTCCCGTCAAGATGGCGGATACTTCATTAGTGCTCAAGTATTCAGTCTAAAAGATTACGGTGAGCTGATTATCATCCCGCCAAGATGGCGGACACTTCCCATAAAAGCATAAGCATTAAAGGAAAAGCACTACGGTCAGCTGATTGTCGTCCCGTCAAGATGGCGGATACTTCATTAGTGCTCAAGTATTCAGTCTAAAAGATTACGGTGAGCTTATTATCATCCCGCCAAGATGGCGGACACTTCCCATAAAAGCATAAGAATTCAACGAAAAGCACTGCGATCAGGTGATTGTCATCCCGTCAAAATGGCGGATACTTCGTTGAACATCCAACGAAAAACACAACGCTCAACTGACTAACATACTTTCCCACGATCAGCTGATTGTCGTCCCGTCAAGATGGCGGATACTTCCCATAATTGCATAAGCATTCAACAAAAAGCACTGCGGTCGGGTGATTGTCATCCCGTCAAGATGGCGGATACTTCCCATAATTGCATAAGCATTCAACAAAAAGCACTGCGATCGGGTGATTGTCATCCCGTCAAGATGGCGGATACTTCATAAACGCGTAAGCATTCAGTAAAAAGCACTACGATCAGCTGACTGTCATACCGTCAACATGGCGAATACTTTACAAACGCATACAAGCGTTAAAGGAATCGCGTTTTGTCGTTTTCTACCGTTACCCGCGCTCCTCTTGGTTGCATTATGGTTTTACAAACGCAGGCAGAACCGTTAAGTGATTATATCTATATGAACGATCCTTTGAGATGTGTAATTATAAGATATCCGAAAGATATCTTGATTAGAGTTCCCTGCAGGGCTCTAATAAGCAGACTGATGAGGGTTATGTACTGCGCTTTCAAGAAGACGGACGAGGTTTTCACTTGGCTATTTGAAACGCTTCCTCCAGCTCTTTCAGCTGTTTTCCCTTTCACGATTTCATAATTTACTACAGACTTAAACTTTCATTGATAATTAACTTAACTTCGGTCAAATCTGAAGAATAACTTCCACGTGGTTACGTTCAGCAATCCCGTTTTAACGCTTATCGTTACTTTTCATGATGATTTCAGTACGGCTTCCTCGATTACTTAATTGAATTTGGAAAGAGGTTCTTATTCTATTTAATTACTTTTACTCCAGAGTTTCAGTAATGTGCGCAGAACAACTCTGTAACAAGGGTAGGACGATATATCATATCGAATATCAAGCTTATATCATACGTACATCATACTTCTGGGGGAGCTTCCAGAAGTATCGACATCTTGGTATCACATCAAAACTATCGACATACAAGATCAGCGTATCGTCAAGACTTTGATATAATGTAGATGTTTCGATAAACCAGAGACGGATTCGGCGAGAAGCTCCTTTTTCAACTTCTTGCGGTCGATGTGGAACCTTCTCGGTCGTAAGATGCAGATGTTCACTGTTAGCACCTGGACGGTACTTTTTTTTTATTATTGCCCATGAATGGAAAAGGGTCCCTATTGAGATAGCCATAGAGGATAGATTCTTTTCTTTTTTCTCCATTTCTCTTTGGTTGTATGGAGGAATGGCCTGGTTGTGAGTCTTGAAAGACGCAACGGCGAATCGCCATTGTGAGAAGAGAGGGGAACCGGTCGTATTAAAGCGTGCCGTAATGCGGCAGCTGCACAGCTCGGTACCCGATGACAGCCTTTCCGACACGATAATAAAACCATAGACTTGCCCGTAAAACTTTTGCAACAACAACTTGAGAGAACTCGGTGTTTACCTTGATCTTTGTCGCTCAACTAGCCCAATTGAAGTTTTGTATCTGCCACTTTTATGGCTGTTGTTATTACCTCGCCTGTCTCAATACGACGTCTCGTTGAAGATGTATGAAATTTCGACGATTCAACTTAGATTTCAACAGTATTAACAAACGTGGTGGTTGAATTTCCCTTGATTCAGGTTTCAGTTTAAAGGTTATATAGGTTAGCTTACATTGGATTTACATCTTTCACGTGGACAATGGCAGTTTACTGTGATAAATTTGAACCTGAAGTTAAAAACCATCGAAAGACTTGAAATGACACATACATTACCTGTTGACTCCGATATCAGATTAGAAAACGTCGGAGTTGTAGCTTGAAGAACGGTCTTACCGGATGATCTGTAAGCGGAAACACTCGAGTGCAACTAAGCTGTCCGTAGAATAGCCAAGTGGCTTAAATAGGAGGGTTAGTTTCACCCTCCTGCGTTTCAACCCCTCAGACGACAGCGAATGGAAACTATTACACTGGGCTGGTATGCATCGTAGTGTAATTTCAAACCGCAGCCTATGGGATCCTCCCCATTAGTTTGACGCAAAAGTTGAAGCAAAACAGTTAGAACTGGAAATTTATGGAAACTCGACTCTTCTTAGTGTCTTAGTAATTTCGTTTTAAGCTATAGATTAGCTGTGAGTCAATTATGTTGCTTGTAGTAGAATGGGACTTGATTGTGATTAAATATTACATTATGTAATTCAGAGGAGAGAAGGGGTGTATTGTAGCAGAGCTATTGAATGACTTGGACAGGATCACATTCGCTTTGGGTGTCTTGTTTTCCCGTCAACAAATCTCAGAATTGCGTCAGCCGTTATAATAATACAGTTCTATGTTGGCAAAACAACACTTCTCAAACGGCTATTTACGTTAACTAGTTTAGTTCCTTACTGAGCGATAAATAGATAAGCCAAAGCTACCAGAGGCTAACACGAGCCATCTAGTGGCCAGGTTTTTCAACATGCGACGAGTTGAATTTCCTCGTTTACAATTTTTTTATCGCCAATCCGCAGGCAAAATCCAATTCTAGTGAAATAGTTTATATTATCCACGTAATATAACAGTATTAAGATTGAAATGGTTGAAAAGTATCTTCCTCATGTTCGTTCCTGGAGATTATTGTTTTATCTCTTTCTGTTTATAAAGTTCATTTGCACAGATATGTGGCCATATCCGAGGCGAGCCAATTGATAGAAGTGCGTATGTACAAGACAATAACAGAATATTGATAGATATTTGGGTAGCAGATATCAGTGTGGGTGTCAGTTCACTATGCAATTTGATAGACTTTAAATGGATGTGTTAATATTCAGCCTGGTATATTGTACTATGTCTAAAGTTATTAGCCTGTAGTAATGATAACAATATTGTTTGAACTGCCCTTGAAGGCCGTAACGCCACCTAGCGGAAGTGTTCAGAACTACGCCTAACTTGGGAAAACTTTCAGCGTTTCTAGATTCAGAGCGACTGAGGACTGACTGAAATTACCTGATCGTAGTTGATAAAGTACAGAACAACATAATTCTTGCCTTGTTTCTAAAAATAAAACTTCCATGCATTGTAAAGACATTACATTTCTTATCGAATTGTGCAAATACTTTATCCGCGACTTTTAACTTTTTTTTTCAAGTTTAATGTTCATAGTTATGCTTATAGTTTACTTACTGTGTTTGATTGCTTAAGATACTTACTGTGATCACTTTAGTTTGTGATGATTACGGTAGTATGTACGCCAAGCATGCATTAGATAGATAGGCAGTCGAGGGATGGGTAGATAGGTGCACCAGTTATTACATATTTACAGACGTGTAAGTGAAGATATAGTAAGATGCAGAGATAGACAGGAAAGTTACGGGAGGTAGATAGTGCGACAGGTAAATAGTCAAGTAGATAGATTGATGGTTGAATGGATGGATAGTTGGTTAGATGGACGACAGATAGACAGATTAGATAGATAGATAGATAGATATATCAGATAGATGGCTATACAGATTAGATAGATTATATAGATAGATGGGTAGACATATAGATAGATTGGATAGATAGATGGATAGACAGGCCAAAAGGTAAGTACATAGATAGAAAAATAAAAAAGATAGAAAGTTAAGCAGGTATTTTATAGATAAGAATGTAAGTAGATACTACGTAACTAAATCTAAGTCAGTTAATATTTAATGAATTGGCTCAGTTTAATATCAAACTTGTGTTTAATACTGCTAACTAAATAGTTAGCAATTAATATTAACTAACTCATTTTTTTAAAAGGTTCGTTTATCTATGGCCGAGCGAGTGGGACGTCATTGAGAAAGAAATGCTGGTCGATGTGTCCATCAGTGCCTGGAAAAGTGACGTAGATGGCCGGATTCAGTTGACGACAAGCCCAGGTAACAAACCTCATATTTCGTTCTATATATTGGTATAGATGGATAGATGGACGATTGGATAGATAGATAGATAGATAGATAGACGGATGGATAGGTAGATAGATAGATAAATAAATAAATAAATAGATGGATGGATAGATAGATAGATAAACACATAGATATATAAATGGTTAGGTACACATATAGATATTATTCAACGCGGAATGGAGGTAACAATACCCAAAACCAGAAGGAGCAGGACAAGCCAACCATGGTGGACA
>JAIQCU010000082.1:0-99077 GCA_022114935.1 Leptestheria dahalacensis
AGTAAAGCCCTATTTGCTGTGTGTTTCAACATGGTTGAATGGCTGCTGGGGAGCGGTGGACGTCGCATTACACAGTCTCATATTTTTCCACCATTGTGACGCTACCAACTGCGTTAGACACGCGCAGCCCTGCTACAATTTACGGCCAAAAGCACATCGCCTACAAATTATATTCTTTTCCACCCAAATGTATATAATATAAGGGGTTTATGAAATTGTGCAAAAGTGTCCGCCATCTTGAAGGTCTGGCTATACCGGCCGGTCCTATCCTTTCCGTCTAAATACCGGCTGTTTCTGGATAAGTTGGAAATTTACAACATGCAAACATTCAACATTCTTCTAGGTTAACCTACAAACTGATCAGCGGCATAAGGAGGGTCACGTGAAGTGACGTCATAACGACGGTATACTTTCCGTGTTGCTGCTTTTAACACCCGGGAACAAATACTTAGTCTCCTAACAGTTAGTATTTTGGCAAAACAAAAAGCCCGATTTCGATGAAACTTTGCGATTGTAGAAAATACTATCAGTTCTAAAACTGGTGATTTTTTAGCTTTTGTATCTTTGAAAACTTGGGTGCCATAAGCGATCAACTCTTCTTCAGCGAGAACCCTTTTCATATTGTTCTTGGACTGTACGGTCTCCCTACAGTGTGCCGGACAAGGGGTTCAGCCGTATGTGAGCCGGTGTAGAAATGGTGATGGGCTATCGTTACATCAAGCTGTTATACGCCTTCATAATGATGCCCATAATGAGTGCGTTTGGGTTGAAATTGAAAGAAGAGGAAATATGGCTTTTGTAAATGAATGCCAAGCTAGCTTAAGTGAGTGCCTTTTAGGGTTTTTGCCGCACACTGACCGCTCTTTCAATAGACAAGGTCCAGTTGAGGCAATACATAAGGTACAGCTCGAGCACCCTGGGCGTGAAAATTATCGATTTAATGGAAAAACGAACTTGAGGCGGACCGTCATTAAGAGTCGGGGCGTCGATGACATGCATATAGCAGGTGGCTTTTTCCCGCAACATTAAAACTTTTTTCCCCTCTTTCTCTCTCTCTCTGAAATAGTCATGAATAAAAAAAAAAATTGTGATATGTGTAACTGGCTTATTGTGCAGGCATTGAGACTCGATGAATTATTACTGGCTCGCAAAAGCCCCTCCCCAGTGCTGTTTTGTTTTTCATATACGAGAAAACTGCAGTAACCAAGTTACATATATATTTTTTGTCGATCCTGTTTTGTTCTATTTTCCCTTCTCAAGTAAGTTTTTTTTTTATTTCTGTAATGCCGTTTGTCGTCTGGTGCGGTTTTTGTGTCGCCAATTTTATGGCTGGCAACAGAAAGAAGGCCTCACATATAGCCGAGAGTAAAACAAGCTCGTAATTTGTTATGTTATGACAAGCTCGTTATGATTTAGCTGTGCCTTTTGTGGAGGACGACGACGACGACGACGACGACGGCGGCGAAAACTGTTAGAAAAGAAACGAGTATGTACGGCCATTTTTTTCTTCTCTTGTTGTCCTATGTAGGTCCGTTCGTCCTTCTTCTTCACAAAAGGAAAGATGATGAAGGAAGAGGTACGACAAGGAGGAATAGTTGCCGAGGGGTTCGCAAGTTCATGAAATGTCAGGATCTTTTAAGATTTTCTGAAATTTTGGAAATTTTTCCGAAATTTTTTGAGGATTTTGACGAGATTTAGGCTAAAGTGTTGGAGGATCTTCAAGACTTGCAAAACCGTCGGAATAGTTGCAAAGCAAAACGCTGGCTGTATGTAATACAATGGCCGCCTGACTCGTCGTGTGTGTGTTGTGTGCTGAAGGCAATATTTCCTTGGACTATGTTCTTGAGCTGGGTTGCTTCCTTCTTTTATCTGCTGACTTTCATTTCTCTAATTCTGCCTTTCGCCTTTTACAGAGCAAAGTTTTCCAGCCATCTCACAAGGGCTGAGGCTATTATTGATTCGGACGTAGCTCCAGTTGCTCGTTCGTCGTAGCCCACCCTATACACTCCAGTGTGTGTGTGTGTGTAAGTCTCTCGGTGTGTCAAGTGTGTAACCCGGATTGGGGAGAGGGCGTAGAGAGAGGGTGGGATGGAAAAAAGGAGGGAAAGCAGAAAAGAAAAGAAGAGGCAAAGGGAAAAAAAAAGTTATGCGCCAGATTGCACAGCCCCTACTCTCTACCTCGTCCTGGGTAGCTCTGACTCTTTTTTAAACGGGGCTAGAGCAGCCAACTTCATGAAAGAACCATTTTTCGTTTGAGTCGAGACTTTTCCACGGGACCAGTCTGACATCAGGAAATATTAATGGAATCAGAAAGGGACTGGCCATACCCACTGGCTTGAGAGGCGACCGCAGAAACTAACTTAACTAGTGTCAAACTTGTATGTGACGGGCTAAAGTGATCCACCGCTTTAAGTATGCATAGACTATCCGTATCCACCTGTCCACCTAGAAATGTGCCAGACAGTTGGTTTAAATAGTGTTAGACTATAGTGTCTAGTTTACCATAACCACCTGCCTATCTAGTTTTGTGTTACACGGAATGGTTTAGTTAGTAATAGATTAGTATCTAGATAACTGTGCATTGTGACTATCTATAACCACCTACCTCTACCTACCTGTGGTTTAGATAGTGATAGACTAGTATCTAGATACCTATGCATTGTGACTATCTACATCCATCTATCTGCCTCGTACAATGTTAGATGGCTTAAAACTATCCATCGTAACTATCTATAACCCACCTACCTACCTTATACAACGTTAGATAGTTTAGATAGTGGTAAGATTAGTATCTAGATAACTGTACATATGACTATCTGTAACCACCTACCTACCTAGTTCAATGTTAGATGGTTGGTTTAGATAGTGTTAGTTTAGTATCTAGATGATACAGACTTGCAAATATAGTGTATCCCACTAACACTGAAGATAGATTCAGCGGAATAGTTCTATCCAGTCATCGTTTTCTTCTTATCCCCGCCCTCCGTCCGGATAGTGCTAGATTAGTATCTAGATTATAGATATAATAGTATACACTAAGTACTATAGATAAGTACTAATCTACTATAGATTTTGTATATGTAATATCCTATTTGATGCTCAAAGATGGTTCAATATCGTCAATCGTTTTCTTGGATTTAGTTCTTCCTTTTCGGGGTTCCTTGTTTAATCTTTTAGGTGAGTCTGCTTTTTCATTAACGTGTTTCTTTTGTTTCATGGTCAACGGGGGTAAGCTGACAGGCTCTATTCAAGCCAAGTCGTTGCTACTGTCCTGCGCTTTGCCTCTCGCTAAGCTTTTCTAACGAGGTGTGGCGACAAACGAGGGCCCCCCTGTAAGAGAAAATCTGGCAAGGCAGCGATCAAACACCCATTCGGCGGCCAGTTTGCGGCTCCAGAGTCGCATACAAGTCATTAGGTTGCCTACTAAAAAGGCTTTCCCCCTTGATTACAAATCACGCAATCGCCAGTTAGATTGAAAAGCTTTGCTTCAAAGTTTCCCCTCGAAAACCTAGAAAATTATGCACAGCAACTTGGTTCGCAAGTCCACAGAAATGAGTTCGAGTTGTCAAATCTTTAAAATTTTCTCGAGATTTTGAAGATTATGTCGGTAGATTGTTGAAATTTTCAGGGTTTTGTAAAAAAATCTCCACTTTTTTATGACATGAGATATTCGAAGATTTTCACAACTGTAAAAAAATTCTTCTGACAAAACCATCAATGTCAAAGTAAAGATGTAAGTTTCCATTCAGTTTTGAACAATTAAGCTAAATGGGTGGCCCGAATTGAAGTTTTAACAAAAATGGAAACATGCAGATGAAAAAGAAGAGAATCGAAAGAACGAGGAAAGAAAAAACTGAGCACTTGAGGGCCTTTTGGCGTAAAACAAGCAAGGTCTTAACACCCAGTTTACCTTTTTATCTGGCACGCAGCTTGCCTGACCGCTTCATTACATGAGTGCTTTAGCTTTTTTGCGCCTGTTAAGTGCCACCACTATCACGGCGCGAAAAGAGATTCCCTTTATCTGCTCCGTGGTGATAACGACTCCCTCCCGAGTCACAGAGCTTCCGGTTACTAAGTTATTGGCCCTTTCACATATCTATATATAACAACCAGAAAAGAAGACATTGTTGGACAGAAATCAACACATTACATTTACCGAATAAAAATTGTCATTTCTTTTGATATCTCAATTTCCGGCGTGTTTGTCCAGCGTTCCGTGAGAGTGGAACATAGCGTGCCTTGTATTTTAAATTCCCCCACCATCACCACCGACTGTGGAGGTCAATTGAGATCGTTAGGAATTTAGCCCGGGGGAATATGAAACTATTGGTAGAGAGGGAGAACCCGCGAACTAACATCTCAATCATTGCTGATAAATAAGTCAACCATTTCTGACCCCTGGTTTTTATGCATGAATGTTACAGCATGAATGGCAGGCACGCAACACATAAAACCCCCTCCACTATGAATTCTAAAGAAACTTGAAAGGTCCCAATTCAAACGGCTATTGATCCCAGACACACACACACATACACACACACAACCGACGTTTTCGTTATTCTTCTTTTTGTCTCCTCCTTCTTTCTTCTCTTTTACTTCTGTCGACTCTCTTTTTGGCCCAGTCTTGATTAACAGGTCACGATCTCTTCATTCGTTTGGCCCCCATATTGATGAAAACCGAAATAGAATTAAAATGAAAGAGGCAGTCAACACACCGGGTTGCATTCACAACAAATCTCTGCTATATTTTTTTTCCGACTAAGTTAATTTTTTTTTCCAACATAATCAAATAAAAGTTTCACAAAACAGACTAGCGAATCTCGAGGAATGGCTGCAGCAAACATGGAATGCATAATACAAGAGGGAATCTTTTTTGTCAATGCCAAAGGGAAATGAATCTGACATAGTCAAACGAGGCCAATGGAAAACACAACGGGTTATGGAAAAGAAAAATATAAATACAATGATTTTTTTTAAAACTACTGGAAATAAAGGAGATTTCATGAATGAAAAAAATGAGTATGTAGCGTGTTGGAGAAAAGAGCAAAACGAGAGAAATTACATACGGCTATTATACGTTATTTTTCCATGACAAAATGCATTTACACTGAAAAAAACACACACATGATTTTTACTCGACACAGACAATAAAAAGGGCGCGACCACAGAAAAATATTATAATAACATCGATCCCTGAAAAGTTTGAAGTTGCCAATGTGTTTTGCAGTGTGCAAAGCTACAGAGGAGACTAGGCAAAGGCCATCGCTGATTTCAAAGTTTGAAATTAAATTCGAGCAACTTTTAACTCTGCCTGGAAACCCCCTCTGTACCTGTGCCAACTGGCAACTCGTTACAGTTTTAAATTTTCTTTTTTTTAAAGAATATCAAATTTGGACGATTAAGAAATAGTTTAGAAGGTCTAGAAAATTTTGATTCATTTTGTCCATTCAGTAGTTGAAGGATTTCTTTCCAAAAGGTTTTTAAGGGAGAGTAAACAACCACAATGTGACGCATGCGTTGCCGTAATCATCTCACTCACGCACAAGTCGTGTAAACACTAACATCAACATTTGTTCCGTGCGTAATTTATAACTCTTCTCACCCCCCTAACGTTAACACGTGTAAATATAGATACTAGCACGTAATAAAGAAATGCGAGGGAAAAAGAGGCCCCAGGGTTTGATTATAGTTGCAGTCGAGATGGACGAGCACGTGGAACATGTCGCTCGCCACTCCACGAGGCATAAGTTGTCCACAGACAGGTGCATAACGCTCCTCAATACAATGGATTTCCAAAGTTATACATTCAAGATAGTACACACTCATTGAAGTTTTTACGAGCAAGTTAACTTCTTATGTTAGAAATAAAAAGGTCTTTGTAAAAAAGAAAAGAAAGAGAACCCAAATGAGAAAGAAATTCGGAAAAATCAAAAGTAGAAAGTTTGCCTTCTCTCTTGCGGTGGTCGAGTCTCCACTTGGCGTCTAAACTGCTACGGTTCTGCTGTTGTTGACTTCGCCGAAGAGCTGCTGCTTGTTCACTGACTTTAGGTGATTGATTGGAAACAATGAGATAAAAGACTCGAAAATTGATGGATAAAGCCCTGAGACCAAATTTTTGATGACTAGTTGACAACACATCACGAAGTATCGGTTGTGTAGAGACACCGAAGTCAGCTGTTCTCGGTTTCTGTTTTCTTCAGGCCAGAACGTTCTTCAGTAAAGACTAGTACTTTTCGCTTGAAATCAAATCTTCCACATTGATGATAGGCTATTTCGATTTATCTTCCTGTTTTGCCTTTTTCTACTAAAACGAAGATGAAGAATGGCCAGACACTTGTGTAAAACGTTCTGTTCAAGAGTGCATGGCATCGATTCTGGTCTAGAGGCCAAAACACGATGATGTGCTGAAGTCGGCTCCTTTTCTTTTCTTGATGGCCAAGCCCACTTGATAAGACTTTTCGCTTTTCACTCGTTGATATTTTATGTACTTTTTGCTTCCACTTTGGGCTTTCACTCCAGTCCGTCTTTGTTGGCTCAATCGATGGAGATAGCCTTCAAGCGGGAGTCAGGTTAAAAGTGACGCTGAGCGGGCTGGATACTTTGTGACTGACCGGAAGAAGGATCACTGATGGAACAAAGTTTGCCTCGTTATCTTCGGCCTTTTCTTCCGAAGTACCAGGTTCAGCCGGAGGTTGCGACATGAGAAAGGCCTGCAGAACAAAGTTCTCTTCATTGACGGGACCCTGCGGGACTGCCATGTAGGGCGGCAGATTTTCCAGCTCTTTGTTCTTGGCGACGATATTTTCACAATGCCTTCTGCGCACGTGGTGACGTAACTGCTGCAAACTGCTGGTGGAGAATTTACATTTGCGGCACTGCAGGTGACGTGAACTGCCCGGAACAGGATGCTTGGCCACAACGTGATAGAGACACTTTTGACGCGAGGTGAATTTTTTGCGACACACCGTGCACCTAAACCGTTTGGCCGGTCTCGCTTTCGGTGTTTCCGGGGCACCTGTTGAAGCCGGTTCATCTAGGTGGTCGTACTGCTCCTCGTTGTTCTCGCTCTGCTGAGGGATAAGGGTCTGAAGGAAGCTAGGTAACTGATGGGCTAGCAGGTGGTGCTGGAACATGTCGAGCGGTAGATTTTGCTGGCAAAGGGGACACTGAATGGTCTTGGAAGGGTCAGGGCCGGCGCCGGTACCAAGCAAGGATGACATAAGGTTGGGGAAATGGTTGGCAAGGTTGGCGCTGGTGTGACTGCGCTCGTGAGCGAATAGATAAGTCAAGGATGTGGTTGAGAAGTCGCAGAAGGAACACTGAAACGTCTTGGAATTGGCCACGTCGAAAAGACTGCTAGACGATGCGGCTTCGTTCTTCAGTTCGGCCTCATCTTTGTTGACATCTTCGGGTGCAGTGGCCAAGTCCAATTGCGAGGCGTGTGATTTAATCATGTGCACTTGAAGCGCGATAATTTCTGGAAAGTACTGACCGCAGATGTAGCAGGATTGCGGGCCATTAAGGGCGGGAAAGAGCGCCGAGGAATGACGACGTTCTTGCGTGAGTCGTTGCAGTTCTTCACGTTCACGCTCGTCGTGTTCCGCAGCGATGTGAGCTTTCAATGACTTGGCGCCTTTGAAACGCTTTTGGCACAGGAGACATGTTTCACTGCCCGAATTAGCCTTACTAGAAGCAGCTGTTTCTTCGCCCTTGCCCATCGTTAAGGAGAGATCCATGACTCCGTCCTTATTGAGATCATCAAGGATTCCGTGAGTGTTCTGCTTGTGAACTTTCAGGAAATATTTCGAGCACAACTCTTTGTTGCAGATGTCGCACGTGACGCCGCCAATCTGAGCTCCATTCTCCAGGTTGATTCCATGCATCTTCAGCATGTGCGTCTTCATGAAGTACTTATTGCATAGTTCTTTGTTGCAAATCTCGCAATAGCTACGCGTAGGAGCACTCGAACTTTTTCTCTCGCCCTTCTTTCCTCCCTCCAGCAAGTCTAACTTGAAACGGTCCAGACTGTTCTTACTGAGGGCCGCCTCTGGTGTTAGCGGGTCGACCGCTGCTCCGTGGAAATTTTGCATATGAGTTTTGTAGAAGAAGTTGGTGAAGAAGTCCTTATTGCAGATTGTGCAGAAAGTGGTCTGATTGGCATTTTCGTTGACATCCGTGTTGATCTTGACTATGCCACCTCCGTTGCTGAAGAGATTCTCGGAAGAACGACCTTGAAGACCATGCTCGTTTTGCATATGCGTAGCTAATTGAGTTTTCTCGACTTGACGTCGGCACACGCGGCAGGTGACGCGCATGTCTTCCTTCACGCTGTTTAGCTCCGAAATCATGGATTGCAACTTTTTCAAGTCCTCGCTAATGTGCTCTCTAGGGCCCTCGTTGGCGGCCATTGTATCTTTTTCCTCGCTCAAGTGCTTGTCATTGCTTCCCATTACGACGGCCATGTCAGCTTTTTCAGCGTCGTCCATTTTTTCCTGGGTCTCGCGCTCGCCAGTTTCTTCGCTGTGGAAATAAGTACGGTGCATATGCAACAAGTACACACTCTGGAATGTACGCTGGCAGACATCACACTGAAGTGCTACTTGGTCATTAACATCGTTCAGCCTCTCGCGTTCGCCAACAGAATTCTCCGTCGAGTCGCCACTTTTTTGGCTTTCGCAGCGGACTAGATTGAGTGGAACACTCTGCTCCACCGACTCTGGGGTTTTGCCTTTATCATTCTCAGGTGGCGATCCAATACCGTGCTTTTTGTACTTGTGCGTACGTAAGAAATACTTGTTACAAAATTCCTTGCAGCAAATCTCGCAGAAAGCTTCAGCGTTGATTACACCCATCTGCCTCAAACGCTCGGGCGAGAAAAGAGATTTACGATCGGCCCCTGACGGAGACAGCGAAAACATGGAGAGTGAAGGGGTTGGAATTTTCAGCAACTTCAAACTATCCCGATTAGCATCGCCTTTGGGTATCGCAGAACTAGCATCGCCTACCTTCTTGTCATCATCGCTGTCACCACTGGCCCCGTTGAAGCTCGACTTGCTCGTTTCACGGCCCAGCAAGCTTGAAAAGTTTCCAGCAAAGTCAGAGAAGTTAGGCTCTGCTTGTGTCGAACTAGTAGATGGCACAGGTTCAGCAGCCCCTAGGCCTCCCTCGGACTGTGCTTCATGACTCCCGCGACTCTCGGTGCGCTTCTCAAAATTCATGTCTGTAGAAGGAGACTGACCCTGTTTGATGAGTTCAGCGACTGGGAACTGTACCATGGTGGGGTAACTGCGAACACCATCACTCATTTTAAGAGAGTTGGATTTACTCTTTTTCGGAGTATTCTGAGTTGACCCTGCTGCTGAATTGGGTGGATCAGGAATGATACCGTGCATTTTTGCTTTGTGCCTCTTCAAGAAATATTTATTACAAAACTCTTTCTGGCAAAGCTCGCAGTAAGCCTCTGGATTGATGATACCGGTAGTCTGTCTTGACGTAGGCGTCAAAGGAGAGGGAGCTAAACTGCCGCCAGACCACAGGGGATAGAAATCACCCTTACCTGCTGCCTGAAACTGATGCAGTGGATCTTGCGATTCTGCGGACGAGAGCACCGAAGTGAGCGCATTTGACGAATGGCTTCGACCCATGCTGAACGGAGTGGAGCCTATTCCAAGTGAAACTGGTGGGCCGAAAGAAGCAGAGAACAGCGGCGATGTAAGAGATGCTGCTGATGTAATAGCCGAACTGGCGGGTGGCACCGAGCTGACAGATACTGAAGCACTGGCTCCCTCTGAATAAATTCCGTGTTTGTTTGCTTTGTGAGTCTTCAGGAAATACTTGTTGCAAAATTCCTTATTGCACAGCTCGCAGTAAGCTTCGTGGTTGAAGATACGAAGCGGTGGTCCGCCACTCGATGATTGCTGCTGCTGATGGCGCGATTGGCCACCAGGGGAGCCACTCATGCCGCCAGGGTTCAGAAAAGGGAAAAGGAAGGGGTTAGAGGGAAACTGCATCAATCCCGAAACTGGATTGAACTTTTGCTGGATATGGTCGTTTGATTGACCGGCGAGATCGGTTTCCTCCTCTCGGCTTCTGGCTGGCGACATGGAGATTGAAGGGCTGGACCCTGGACTTTCACTTTCGTTGGATGCTTTCGAGTCGCGTGCCATTTTGGTCTGAGCGAAGTGAAATGGAAAGCCATACGCATCCTTGCCGAGGCGAGAATAGATCGAAGTCAAATGGTGCTCGTTGATGGCCAAACCATTGGATGTGACGGAGCGAATGATTTGGCCTTCCTCCTGATCATTATCTAGCGCGAAACTTTTATTCTGAACTTTATCGTCCGACTCTTCAGGTGCAGCTTTGATGGAAGACGCTGCAAAAGATAAAGCCTCTGAATGACCAGCAGTTTTATTGTCTCCTTCTAGCTCGTCAGCTTTAGTGGCATGCTGTCCAGTGAAAAGATCACGTGGCTGGGGGAATCTGAAGTCGTTATTCTCCCGAGCCAGTCTTCCGCTGGCGGGGAGCAGAGCTGAGGTCTCGGATGCTTCCATGTCATTGCTGATACGCACAGGCTTAGACTGCTTGCGGCGCTTCTTGCCTCTGGCCGAGCCGATATCGTCGTCGGTACCGCTGTCGGTAGCAGCTCGTTTTTCGCTACGTGAAGGAGACGTGACGAAGGGGTCGTAGCTCTGATCCTCCTGCTCGCGGTGGTGAGCGTTGTCTTTGGCCGCCCGTGCATGCGATTGTGCCTGTGAAAAGATCAAAGGAGCACGTCGGCCAGTCAGCGAGGTAAGGGGTGAATGAGAAGGAGAATAACGGTAAGCAAAACTCACATCAGTAGCAGTTTCCTTGTGCGTTACGAGCGTTCTGAAGGGCGCCTGGTTGACCGAGAGCCGGCGATAATCCATCATAGCCGGGTTAGCTGCTGAAGAGTAGTCTCGAGAGGCAGTTGCGTTGCGCGGATCCTTAGGGGGTGCTTCGCCTCCGTTGAAAACGGGAAAGTTTGCTAGTAGCTGCCTCTGGAAGGCTGCCTGTTGTTCCTCATTAGGGTATCCTTCTTCAACGGAGTCGTCGTCGCTGAATGAGAGCGAATCGCGAGGAGTGTCCATGCTGGCACGTACCGAGCTTTGGTCGCCGAGAACTTGATTCATGCCCATCACGTGACCGTGATCTCGTACATTGACGGTACTCACTGAGGCCATGACTTAGCGTCCGCACCATGGGCCCCCGTGACCCTTCGCAATCACTTTCTTCCAGTGCAGTGTCATGCACAATGCAAAGGACGCTCTTACGTTTTACGCCTACCTTTGACCAGCTGGTACGGCGTACAGGTGTTTCAATATCAGCTCTTGTTTTTGACTGGTAGTTCTCAAGCACGGCGCGTGGTCTCCTTCGTCTGCCAAGTACAAACATCCATTAGTTTAGTTATAAAACAGTAGTACCAATCACACATAACATATATTCCAAAGATATTCGAACCTTATCATAGATATGATAGTGCTCGAGTGAAATAATAGACAATACATAAAAACAGGAGAGATCCGAGTAACAAGATCACAAGGGAAAGCCGCCTAATCATCAAACTGAAGGTTATGAGGGAAACGGGAGACATAGGACAAAAGAGGTACCCAACTAACTACCTAACGCCTCGCGACGAACCCCTCATATTAATTAAAGGTCTTAGTGCGACGGCAAAATAAGTGTAACGCAATTAAATGAACAGTCCTGACAGCTGAAATTATCAGTCGACATCACAAACCTTTACAAACTGAAAAAAAACGAAATTTCTTCCGAAAACCCAATATCCTTCAATTTGTTCACTGGTAAACAGATACTTAAAACTGCTTTCTTTCTCCCAAAACAGAAACTGCATTGTACAAGAAGACGAGTGTTCGTGAAACAGTTAAGTTTCTAAAAAGTAACTGAAAATCAGATCAGAAACAAAAGTACTTCCCGGCTGTAACTAACTATGAATACGCCGTTTAATAGATATGATTTTAATTACCCGAGGTGGAGTAGTTAATCAAGTAGCGGAACAGGTCAAGAAGAGAAATGATTTTTTTAGATACAAAATTTAAGGCAAGAAGATGACAGTTCCCATGCCTTCACCCATCTCGTGCGAGAAGCCAACTGCGCCCCTGCCGAGCTGCAACCCACGTCCTAGCCCGCTCTTTGGGAACACTCCGAATTCGGACACGAAACTGCAATTGGTCTTTTCCCGCACGGGCGCCGGCCAATGGCGTCGTCTAAATCAAAATGCCGTAGGGCAAGCCTGGGAGAAAAACGGGGAGGGAGCAGCTTGTACCACCCTTCAAACGTCCCTACTCTTCACTCCGCCAAGCTCCCATCTCTCCCAACTTTATCCTACCCTCCCCCGCCCTTTCCCCGACCCAGCGGTCCTGTACCAAACTGAAAGGCCTTGGGATCTCGTAACGTGAAGCTCGCTAGTTAAAACACAAAGAAAGAAAACAACCCAGTCGGCCTATTGACTACGCAAAGAAAACAGATGAGGAAAAGACGGGACAAACAGAATATCGTGCTGCAAAGGGCGGTTTACCGAATTGACTGAGAAATCCAGTAGGTAAGGGTCCGTGGGGGGAGGCTAATATTACGTGGTATATAGTCTTCACTCTCTACATTGCAAAATGCTTTCAACATATCGCGAATTCTAATAGTAGGAATTCATCATCGGTGGGTGGGGGAGGCTTGAATGAAATCCCTGAGTTCTGGTTTCGTACCGGGATTGTACCGGTAAATGGCCGTTCAGAAAGGGAGGTTGAAAAAAACACGAGAGCAAGCAAAAAAGCAAGCGCAGGGTGCTAAAGAGGCACAATGTTTGGGGAATCCTCAGCTACTATGCACGCTTACACGCTCGTCACGCTGGCCATTTGCGTTTTTTTGGGTTACGGCTCTCGGGGTTTTTTTCCCCGCATTCCCGCCACTAAGACCCACGTGCTTCCGGACACAACCTTTTATACCCACATGGCCAAGTTCAAGGGCGTTATTTTGCCCGTTTACGCACTATTACATGCTCGAGCTACTCTTGTAAGCCTTTTCGTCATGTCGAGATTCTTCAACCAAGGTTCTAAATGGCTTTTCCAAAATGTAAAAAAAAAGACCCAACGAGGGGAAACCCGAATGGTTGGGCTGTGTATTGGAAAAGCGGCTGTTTTTCGCAGGCAGGCATAGATTTCCGAGGCCCGCCGATCTGAGCCTATTGATTTTACGTGACGTCAGCTGGCAACTCAGCATAAACAGGGGGGAAAGAGCCGGAGTTGGGGGGGATTGTGTGAGGCAGGTTCTCAGGGTGTCTAGGGTACCGGGGGAGGTGGAAAAAAGGGGGGAGTTGGAGGAGGGTAGGGGGGGGTGAAGAAAGTTCACTCCCAACTCTCATGTGCAATAGGCCTCTCGATGCGTATATGGAGATGGAGAGAAAGAAGAGAGAAAATAAGGAGAATGGAAATGCAGAATGCGGTCACTTGCCTGTCTCCCTCGATTCAAGTGCTGCGCGCCCTGCAATATCCCCCCGTGGCTTACCCCCGCGAGTACTCGACGCCATCGTCAAAATATTCAAAGATATATAGAATTCTTGCTTTTACAGTTATTGCTTTTGCCTATAGAGTCCGCTTGCTTGGAATAATATTTGCATTAGACTCTTGCTTCGGACCCACCAGTTATAGAAACAACACATGAAGATGTAGGGGAGGGAAAAAAGGAGAGAAAACTCCACACGAAGCTGTTACCGTCTGCGAACGTCGCACGTCAACCAAGTAGCCGGAGAGAGAAATTGGGCGACACGGAGAATTGTGACTCGCGCGTCTCTTCTTTTAAAAAAGAGATATGTTGCAACCCTGTTAACGGTGCTTCTAAACAGAAAACTGAGTGGGAAAGTTAGCCAGCCATCATTGTATTGATCACTGGTAACGGAATATTATTGTTGTCGTAGATGAAATGACAAACGAGTTGGATATTTTTATGGAAACAAGGGGGGTTTTGGGATATGGCTTATGTGAAGTAAACAGGGTCGAAGAAATGGATCGATAAAATGCGAAGCGCGGCGGGGAGGCCTCAGTAAAAATTTGTCAGAGGTCAAACCACTCCCCACTCGTCCCCGACACGATTCACGCAAAACGGCAACGCTGGACATTAAATTTTTCAGCTTCATAGATTATTCAAGGGGCGCTTTTTCCCCCGTAATGAAGTTATCACGAGCTGGGAACTTGAACTGCTGCGCCAGCAATGACCACCGATGCACCCCCTCCCCCCTCCCCCAACGTCCCCCTCCCCTTTCCAAAATACACTGTCTCACTTGCCCCAATTTGTGTCGTTTAACGGAATCCTCCATCTAGTTAGTAATTTAGTCGCCTTGTTTATTCTTGCCCGTTACATTGAGAGAGAGGGAGTCTTTTCCTTTTTATTAATTGAACACAACTTGCTGCAGCCGTCGAGCATAGAGAATACCTTTTGGAGTTTCAGTCTTTTCTTAGACATTATTTGCCTTTTTCCTTCTCTTCCCCTTGTTATGTTCCTTTTTTTTGCTTGACTCCTCTTTCTCGAGTTCTCTCACCGAACAAATTGATCACTCAATTATTGAACTGCTTCTAGCGCCACCTGGCGGTCAAATCAAAAACTAAGCCACTGAAGGTTTATTCCTTTACATTCTACGATTTATTGGTTTAATTTTAATATTGATTCTTTCGAATCAACGTTATTCTGATGGGGGTAATCTGCATAAACTATTTTTTTATCGTTACTTTACTAAAAACTGCTAATGTTGCGATTGGTCGTCTGCTACACGTTCAAAACAAAGCGCAACCGAAGTTTTGTGCCTTTTAAAAGCTTCTTGTTTGTGTTCACACATTCGAATTTCGAGTCGACGGTTTCCGTTTTTCTCATCGCAGAAACCTCAATCGACCCTGTAAGTATTGCATTTCAAAGCAATTCGTTCATTTACTGTGTTGGAAATTATTAAGTAACAGTTTTATTTAAACCCGGTGGCCGTTATTGCAATTCGCAATTTGAATTTCATTGATCATTGATCATTTAGCATCTTAAAACAGTGACGTTTCTTTGTAGTTACAAGTTTACAAGTTAGCTGACCTTAGTCAGCCAATTTTGGTAAAGACGTTAAGGTTGGTTATGAGTGCGGATAGTTGGTACTTGGATCTCGAACAACGTCGAACATTTACTACGAGCAGTCGAGTGCATCCGAACACCTGACCGCTCGCATCGCACAGGCATAACATTCAACAGCAACCGTGAGAATCTTTCGAGCAGACGAACCTCGTCTACGAGCACAGTTGCTGAACTCGTTTCAACGTCTGTCGAGTTCGACTTGCGGGTTTCGCAAAACAACAATTTAGCTTACCTTGTTAATTTGACAATATCTATTACATTACAACAGAAAATCGTATTGAGTGAGGCCCCCGGATCATCTTTTTTTGTTTCTTCCAAAATTCTAGAATTATCCAGTCGGCACAATCAGTTAAGAAACTAGTATTTAGGGTCCCAACTGTGCTAACCGAAATTCCTGGTAAAAAAAAAGCTTATAGACAGGGAAAAACGAACTAAGACTAAACTCATCGTTTCGTGGCGAAAATCTGCGTCAGGTTAACTCAAGAGGATTGGGAAAAGGGTAAAAAGGCTAAGGGCGTCTAATTTATGCAGGAATACAATAAATACTCCTGGTCGCAATTAAAAGGTTTTCTTGTCAAAATGTACGGTTTAGCTTGTGTTGTAATCAGCTCTTCGAACCGAACATAGTCCGATCCCCCTGGATTCCGCAAATCTAATCCCGATGACTTTAACAGGAGCATCCCTGGCACCGTGCACGTATACCACAGTTTCAAAGCCTAGCCTAAACACTGTCCTTGCGAATGCAAATCCCGTCAATAGCCGATACGCGGAAAAGAGGTTGCATTCAAAGAAAACACTGGGTCAGACTCCCTTTTTGCAATGCGGTTTTCGGAATCAACTGGAACGCTATTAGGGTCCCAATTAATGTCATGTTATAAAAGTTAACTATCCCTCAGTTACTGCAGTCCATAAAACACTGGGACAAGGAAATAAGAACCCAGACCGGGGAAGAAAAAAAAACACGACTAAAAAAGTTGAGTTTCTGTGTGGTTCTCCTTTCCCCAACCGGGGAACCCAAGGGTAAAAAAGAAAAAATCACAACACCGTGAATATTGATCAATATTGGAGTCGTACAAGGAATATTCGTTGTTTTTATTTTTATTCTGGGAACCAAATTGCGATCGGTGTTTCTTATATAAGGGGGGGGGGTCGCCAGGTTAATATTAAAATCCCAGGGATTAGCATACCTGCGAAAATTTGCATAGAATTTCCTCGCACAGCTAATCCAACTCTAACTTGGACAGAAGAGTGACGTAATTCTTCCAAATGAAATCCCCTGGGATTTAAAAATCGACTCAACTTAATGTAATTCTGGTTAACTGGGATATTAACACACCTAGCCTGTCAATCAGATCCTCTGTGTCGACTTGAGTAAACAGTCAATGCGGTTTCGACTTTTAAGGTTAAGTTAGATTTATCTGCTTAAGAGACGATGATTATGTTTAATTAACTTAATTTTTTAGTGTAGGTAAAATTGTGAAACTAGCTTTAACTACGCTTAACTTTATAACCGGCAAATGTCTACGTGATTACCGACTTAACTCGTTTTTTAAATCAAATTTTCCAAGTAAATAAGTTAATAGTATTTAAATCGACCTTAAGTGCTTAAAGAAACCATAGAAATGTAGATAATTGAACTGAATGTCCGTGATGACGAGTTTCACGGATATTCGAAACCGTAAAGGACAAGTTGAAATTGTTTGATTAATAATTAAGAAATATTACTTATTATTGTATTTTAAACGTTCTCGAGTTAACCAGCTTTTGATAAATAAATGTTAATTGTTTATAGGAAAAAATATTTGGGCGCGAATCGAATTGTAAAGTCAATTTCGCTTTACAAACTGGTTTAACACGTCACAAATCCATCCTGTTTAAACTGAACACGATATCGATTTTTCAAAAGAAGTATTCTATTCGACTGCACGTGCTTGCTACAGTCGACTCGACACGGTCACGGTACTCGCTATCAACTGCGTTTACTTAACGAGTTGACTTTTTAATAATCCAACAAACACAATATCGTTATTTAGGTCTACACGTGCTTTTTAAAGTCGACTCAACACGTCCCTTGTACGCGTAACAGGTCCGCTCAGTTAAACAGTCGACTTTCTAACAATCCAACAAACACGATATCGTTATTTAGATCTACACGTGCTTTTTAAAGTTGACTCGACACGGTCCCAGTACTCGCGTCAACTTCATTTACCTGAGCAGTCGTTTTTCTAATAATCCAACAAACACGATATCGCTATTTAGGTCTACACGAGTTTCCTAACTATAAGTCGACTCGACACGGCCCCAGTCTCGCATCAACTTCATTTACCTGAACATTCGATTTTCAAATAATCCAACAAACACGATATCGTTATTTAGATCTACACGTGCGTTCTAAAGTCGACTCGACATCCCAGTATTCGCATCAACTTCATTTACCTGAACAGTCGATTTTCTAATAATCCAACAAACACGATATCGTTATTTAGATCTACACGTGCTTTCTAAAGTCCACTCAACCCGGTCCTTTGTACGTGTAACAAGTCAGTTCAATGAAAACAGTCGACTTTCAGTAAATAATCCAACAAGCCTTATTTCAGTAAATCGAACAATTAAAAATCCTAAATAAGACACAAATGAAAGTTGGTACTTACATTGAAGAATCCACTAGCCGAATCGTCTGTTGTCGGTTATTTCAACTTCACTTGTCGAACTGGTACAAGTTTGTTTCTCTGTCCCCCAGAAGAAACTCAACCAATCATCGATTTAAAAAAAAAAAACCTTTTCACTCGGTGTTTTACAAATTTCAACTTCGCAGTTTCAATTGAGTTGTATTCTTTTGTTGTTGTTGAAATAAATATATAGAGAAAGGAATAAAACTTTGCGCCGGGCTAGAGAGCGGGGAAAAAATGTGGACTGCACGTCTCACTCGATTGACCGCTGTTTACAAAGTGATTCACGTGCTTGGAAAATTTCGACCTCTCATAGCCCGGACCCGGGCCGGGGCTTAAAGCTTCCCCGGCACAAATCCTCGACTGGGTTACTGTTTGAGTCGACCAATCAGAAGGGCCACTTCCTTTTATGAACAATTTTTTTCCTCTCTCTCTCTGTCTCGTTGCTGGATTTCATCGGTTCGACTGGACACACAATAGCCGATACATACTTGTGCTTGTCGTAATCGTGTTGGTTTCGTAAATACTTTTTAAGAAGAAGTAGGGATCTGCTTTTAACTGAAGCTTTTGACGTTTAAAGGGGCCCCTAGTACTTGTGTATGCCGAAATCTTTGGCGATCATCTTCCCTCGGTTTCTGGAACTGTTGTGCGCCCCCATTTTGGAGAGGGTCTCTAACAAGGACGTCTTGTTTTAAACTGAAGGTAAGCGACAAGTGTTGCGTAATATCATCAGTTGGTTTGAATATCCACTGGTTATGGGATGGATTTGATGTTTAATGGTTTGCCATTGAATTTGATGGTTTGTAAATTACGCGGAGTTTTCTTCAACATAATTAATTGTGTATTTATTTATTTATATAGTTATTTTCAGTGCTATAAAATAAATTAATCGGCCTTCGGATTAAATCGATAGTCGTCTCATTGTAAGCTGAGTTTGATTGAACAAGTTGAATTTAAAAGTTTGATTCGCATTAACAATGATTTTATCTTTTATAGCATTTAATTTATGTATTTTTTATTTCTACTCTTTAATTTTGTCCCCGGATGATTTCCTTCTGCGAGTCTGATTTTTTTCTGTTTTTGCACAATTGGACTCGCAATTAGGGAATCAGCGTCAACCTTGACCCAGCGCGACCTTTGACCTCTCGAATGCCTAAAATATAATAACCTGCTGTTCCTTTCTATTTCTTTTGTTGTATTTTTTTTGGAACGGTTGCCAAGTGGGTAATTTTTTTTCGCGGAAAATGGGTTTTGGCCAACAGATTAAGTCAAAACTCGAAGTTTCTGTCGTTTCCTTCTCATCAATGACGCAATTGGTGTTCCGTCCCATATTTCTGTTATTTAACTTTAACATTTTCCCTATTAATTTTTTCCCCGAAAAAAAAATTGAAAAAAGCAGAAGGGCGAAAACAGCGTCTAAATTACGGGGGGGGGTTAAAAATAGGTGAAGAAAAAAAAAATATTCCAGAAAATTTGAAAAGCGCGCGCGCGCGCGTGCTCATATGTGTTTGTCTGCAAGAGGGAGCCGTTTTGTAATGAAATGCGGGGGAAAAAAGAGAATATCAGTATAGGGAGAGAAAAATAGGGTGGGGAAAAAAATTATTTTTTGAAAAACGGTTTTTGGGGTGAAAATAGGGAAAAAATGTAAAACGGGGTGCACCTGGCATTTATAGAGTGCATACACCCCCTCCCCCTCCCGGACCCCCACCAACCCTCCTGTTGAATGCGGGACAGATGGTTACTTTTCTCGCATACAAACATTGCCTATTGAAAAACGGAAACTTTTTAGCAATCGCAATAGAAAAACGGCTCCCCACGCTCCTTCAACTTACCAACTCCCGTATTCATATTTTCCAAATTTTTGGAAGAAAAAATAGCCAACCTCCCCCCCTCCTCCCCCCTCCTCGCTCTTCCACCTCCCCCTGTTCGAAGTGTGTATAGGAGCGTTTAAAGGAGGGGTTGCATTGCTGAATTGCAGTTATCAATTGATAGAAAAAAATCCCTCGCCGGTGTGTTTAACATTAGGATAGAGAGTGACTCCCACATATGATTTCTCCGGGTTACTCATTCATTTCTATTTCGCAGTTTATTTGGGCGATAATTCTTGTATCCAGTCTTGTTATTGGTTATTATGTAGTTAATGAGTTCATTAACTAGAATTTCTAAATAACATAAAATTCCTGCTTAAATTAAAACGTTCAAGTATGTACACGGACGATATCTTTTGTCTGTTTTCAATGAATAGAATTGTGAATTTACGATGTAATTTTGAATTTCATGATTTATTTTTTCCGTGTTAATACTTTTACAAGTAATTTTTTGTGTTTATGTGTGTTCATAATTTATATTTTTATCTATCTATCCATCTATCTATCTATCTATCTATCTGTCTATCTATCTATCCATCTATCTACCTATCTATCCATCCGTCTATCTATCCATCTATCTAACTATCTATCTATCTGTCTATCCATCTATCTGTCTATCGATCTATCCATCTATCTATCTGTCTATCGATCTATCCATCTATCTATCTGTCTATCTATCTATCTATAGACTGAATTAACTAGAGCATGTTTAGTTACACGTTGATATTAAAACTGTGTACCGTCCATACGGATTAGGAAAGATGCATACGCGTGTTGGAACAGAACACGTACGAACATCTTTTTTGTCTGTTTTCATTTCAATAAATTTCGAAATTTAACATTTCATTCATTTGTATTCCCCTTTTAACAAATCCTGTACGGTGCACCTGATTAGTTTATCATTTTAATTTTTACAGCTATTCTTATGTTAAATTATTGCCGGTATTTAAATTTCGTGAGTTTAATCAAGTAAGACGTTTTCCAGCTGTACACACTGATATTAAAATGCACAATATATTATACGAATGAGAAAAGATGCATGTACCTGTTAAATAAGACATACGAATGATTTCTGTCTGTTTTCATTGAAACAAAGTTTTGAATTCAGCCAATTATCTTAAGTTATTCCTGTCTGTGTGTCTCCCTATCTATCAGTATATATGTGTATCTATTCACCTAATCTATCTGTCTATCTGCCTAACTACCTAATCGTCTCCCAGTTCAACCAGCTCTGGTTCCAATCTTAGTTGCTTATATAGGCGAGGAACTGCTGAAACTGCTGATTTTCACCTGAATTCATAGCAGGCAGACGGTTAGCAGGCAGACGGTTAGCAGTAGGTCGTTCAACAGGTCCTCGACCTGCTGGTTTTTTATATTGGCTTAATCAGTATGTACGTTTGTCTATTTACCTCTATCTATCCATCTACCAATCTATCTGTCTACTTATCCTCGACACCTATCTATCTGTGTGTTGATTTCCTGTCATCAACCTATTAATTTTTCTATTGTATTTTAGTATTCAAGGTCAAGTCTCTCGTTTTATCCATCAGCAGGATATATGGTTTTCTATCTACCTCTGTCTATCCATGTACCTATCTACCTATTCATCTATCTACTTAACCTTTATACCTATCTATCTATTATCTTAATTCTAATTTCAACTGTTGCCATCCTATTAACTTATCCAAGTATTTTAACATCCCTAATTCAAACCTCACATTTTACATTTTTTTTAAATAATTTTTTTTTCGCCCGTTTTTGAGCCAAAGGACCATTTCTGGTTTGAATCCTATATTTCTGTATTTTACTAATTTCTTAGATTTTGTTTTAATTTAACCCAATTAATTTAATGTTCCAGTGTAAAATGCTATCGATGAATGGGTAGAAAATAGAGAGATATCGATAAGGTTCTACCCCCAAAAAAAATTGACCAGATGTTCTGATTAGTCAGGAAAGGGAGAGGGAAAAAAATTTGTTCTTTAGAAGTTGCGCGACCCCCATCCACCCCCTCAAATTTCACTTTTTGGGGTGAAAAAAGGATTATGAGGGAAACGATTTTTTTTATTTACTTTTACCCTCTCCTTTTTTTCTAATCCTTCTTTTTTCTGCCCTTTTTCGGTGCTTTTTTTCCTCCTCCATATATATATTCGGGAAACCCTTGTTTGAATAGAGAAAATTGGAGATTTTTACGCAGATGGCTGCTGCGTATGGAAGGGTAACGGGAGAAGCTCGTGTCATGGAAAACGATTCCAAAACTGTAATACTTAACTTAACCTTAATTTTATTAAATGAAATTTATATTTAATGATGGTAATTACTTGGAGCTGTGAGAATGGCTCAATTAGACTAGATTAGATAGCTATGTTTGAGACCCCTATACCTTAATAATGTTATGTAATATATTATAATTTGATATTGAATGAATGGATAATACCAAGGTTTGGTCTTGCTATCGTATATACGTGTGTATTATAATAAATAAATTATCTAATTGAATGACAGCTACAAGTACATCACCTAACATTTATATGTTTATATATTTACATATCATTTAACTTTAATTATGATATTAATTATATTATTAACTGAATTTGATAAATTGGATACAGGAATAAATTGAATGATTGTAAATTTACCAACGGAATGGCTCAAGTCGAATAAGCTTCAGAATTGGTTAGGCAATCCGTCGACTTTGGTTTGCACACGTTTCCCAGAAGTCGAGTAAATCGCTTTCTGCGTCAATTAGAATCGATGATCGCAATCCCAGTCGGGGCCGCCACGATTCGCTAAAACGCAAATTCTTCGTAAATTGTTAATCTTGGGCGAAAACTTTCTCCATAAGATTCTCAGGGAATTAGCAATATACCACTTTACGAGAATTTCGTCAATTTTGTTAAGGACGTTTAGCAAAGACGATTGACTTGTTTAATTTCAGGTTCACTTGATGGATTTAAAATTAAACTGAAATAACAATAAAGTAAGACAGTTTGCTGGCTTTTTAGTAATCAAAAAAGACGTAACTCATGGCTTTATGATATTACCCACTCTTATCATTTAATCATCGTTCCTGTGCTCGTTTGAATTGTCTCCTGGAAAGTGAACAGGGTTTTGAATCTCGCGCCAAATTTTGAAATTGCGATATCAGTCTTAATTTTCAAGTCACATCGAATTGAAATTGACAGAGTTAACACGTTCGTAGTGCTGAAACTTGATTGCATTAAAGTTTGATTAGGGTTAAAGTTAAGTGACAGGCGAAATACGTTGAAACCGAGAACGAATTATACCGCTGTCGACGTGCGGATTTTTCGGCTGTTTACAAAAAGCGTTGTCCGTTCGTAGCCCGTTAAGAGAGGTCATTACAAGGTCACGTCGTATAGACGTAATTTACGAGCTAAATTTGTAACTGAATTCTAACATCATCCAAGCACTGTGAATTTAAAGATATACTTGTCGAATTAAACCTCGATAGTGCAGTTAAAATGTTAATTACATTATAACTAAATTCATGTTGAATTTGAAACAGAAATTCACGGTGGGTTTCCTAAAATAGTCGTGTCGTATTCTGATTCCATCTTAGTTGAATTACTTATGTGTAACCTGTGTATTTCTATGATTCTAAAGGATAATATATCTCTTGTTCCACAACAATGGGTTATCGTTAATTACTATAGATATTAAGTTAATAAAAGTAGATGGATAATTACGATGAGGGCTTATCAATACAATAGAATCGATTGTCACACGAGATGTTTTCACGGAGGACAGAGAGAGAGAGAGAGAGAGAGATAGATAGAAAAAAATAGGCCAGAAACAAGAGGGCCGCTGGTCGAATGATGGGATCCCGAAAACGGGGTTACTACACACTGGGCCTTAATTGAAAATACCCTTTTTGGTTAACGATTGTGCGCTCATTGCAACATCTGGCAGCACAGCTTTTAACCCTTTCGCCTCTCGAACCGGGCGACAAACAAAAATTTGCAAAAGGAAATCCACCCTATTTTGGCAGGAAATAACCTCCAACCCCCCTCCACCCCCGCCCCCGCTCTGTCGACCTGTTCCTTAACCCCTTTGGGAGGTTGCGAACCCCCTACTTGAGGGAAGGCGGGAAAACGCTCAGTTCCAAAAGCCAACCAGTCACAGGGCGGGAGTTGAATTTTGTAGAAAGTTGCATTTTAAACTCCGGTGAATGTTAATGAACGTATTTACAAGAGAATCGTGCAAATACCGTAAAAGGTATGGAATTACAATTATAGTTAACGTAATTCAAACTATTTGTGTGGATTTATATTTATCGATATCAGACTTGTATATAAAAGGTTTAAACGTCATACTGTATGATGTTTATCGAACTATTGATATACAAGACGGTTTGTCAGGATTGTAACCCAAACAACACAGTAACGAGACGGTTTCGTGGAATCGCCTTCTTGTTGGCATTCTTTAGGATCACGACACAACTATTGTTGTGACGATACGATAGCCCTTTACTTTTGGTAAAGTAAACGAGATTGAAGTAAATTAAAGTTCCGAGTAATAGTTAAAGTTCTCGGCTAAATAGTGTCAATCGTGCTAAGAATCTTAAGAATTACACGGCTCTGGCTCCCAGATTCTAATCCAAGTTTGCCCAGTTAAAATGCATCGACTGGTTTCTAGTGTATTAATTTCATATTATATGAAATTAGTTGAATTATTACAATTATAATCACTAGCGAATTGCTGAAAATACTAGACTGTCACTACTAAGTCAATATATTGATCTTGATAATGATTGATCGATATGTTCAGACTGTTCTATGCGTATACAGACCCCTGTAGGTCCCCGATTCTGAATTCTAATATACAACTAATTCAAAAAGGCAAACTAAAATAGATTGACTAATGCATTTAAGTATATTGTAATTGCCCAGTATACATCACTATGACAGTTGTATATCAGAAATATGTCGGTAATAACGGGTCATAATACAGTGATAATGAGTGCTGTCGATATTGTCTTGTTTGCCTGACAGTTCCCTGCAGGTCCTAAATTCACGCACCTATGATTCAACGTACACATTGCAATGTAATATTACATCAAATGTTATGTCAATTTGCAAATTGAGATGATTACCTTTAGTATTTTACTAGGATCTACATTAAAACTAGGATTATAGAGCTGGAACAGGTTGGCCTTTGGGCCTAAACACGAACCCGGGGGGGGGGGCGTGTATATCTGCACACAAGCTGGGGCTAAAAGTTATCGATGAAATAAATAATCGATACTGGTCTGGGATCAATGAACTTTGACCTGAAACAAATTCACCGGGAGAGGGAGAGAGATTCAACTCGCCGGTTTGGGGTAAGAGGGTTGGCGCGCGAAAATGTTCCAATGTGACAAACATGGCCCTGTTGCCGTGACAACGCGCTTTTCCCAGGGTAGTAATTTTCTGTCGATTTTTATTAGAAAAATTCGCTCGATAAAAGTCATTTAGGCTTTCATGTTTTCTCCGTCTCTTTGACGCCCTATAAAACAACGGCGGGGTGCGCAGGGGGGGTCCGCAACCGCTTAATTTTTAAAAAGTAAGTCAATTATCCCTTGAAATTAGATTCGACTTGGCGGAGTTGGGGAAAGAAATCGACAACAAGAAACTTTTCTAATTGGTTAATACATGTTTCAGCTTGCGAGTCAACAAGTCCTTGATTTTCCTATTGGATCCCCACAGTTGACCTGAGTGAGAGAAGACGCTAAACCGGAGGTAAAAGTTGAATGAAATCAATGAACAGCAAGTCTTATGGGGGAAAGAAAGCCATACTGAACGGTGGATTGAATATCCACGTCATCGATCCGATTGATTATTTTTACTTATCACGCAGCAATCGTTTGAAAATTACTTTATTCCTGGCGCTGCGTCGTGTCAGTCGGCGCCCAATATTCACAACAAAAATTCCCCCCCTCCCCACCACCACCCCCCAACCACCCGTGCCAACTTGGCTCGATAAGTTATGGCACAACAGCCCAAAGAAAGGCGCACTCGGGTTTTATTACAAAACCGGACTTGATTACAAGTCCGTAAGTTCGAATTTAAGACTTAACTCGAAGTCAAGTAAAATTAAGTTAATTCAATCCTAATTACAATTATATCGAGTTTTATCAGTGTACTTGTACTATTATAGCCATATTGCTAACATTAGACTAATTATTAGTCATGTTAGATAATTTATATCAATGATATGCACATGAGATGAATATATTGGGCTGTTAAAATTAGATATTAATCAAATATTATTTGACTAGAAATTCACCAGTCGAATTGTTAATCAACCGGCGTTTTTGAATAATTACCGACAAGATATTATTTGATATCTGCTCCCAGGAACTGTTAATAAATCAAATTAGGCTTTCAATCTAAATAGCCGGCACTTGATCAACAAACATAAACAATGCGGGGGAAAGGAATCCAATGAATGTATTGGGTTAACGAAATAAAACGTGAAGAATGGCTTGGATAAATGCGTCAATAGCCAGACAGAATCGATAAATATATCGAAACCGCGAAGCGGCGGTCCTGGCTATCTAACTGTTTTATATATTTTTTTTTTCTCGATTTATATGCACATCGTCTGTGTGATTCCTGTCGTAAATTAATCACAACAGCTTGCGTATTAATATCATTGACTAATTTATTTCTCTCAGTTTAATTAGTTTATTATTATTAGTTCAATTAACTCATTTATGACTAACCGGCTGACTAATAACTAATTAACTAACACCGGACCGCAGCGAACTAGCAGCTGGGCTGACTAAGAAACTGGTTCCACCAGGAACTGTTGAAACTGCTGATTTTCGCCCAAGTCCAGCAGGCAGCAGACGGTTAGCATTAGTAGGTCGTTCAGCAGGTTCTCGACCTGCTGGTTTTTGCATTAGGGGAACAAACAGGAACTGCTGAAACTGCTGTTATTCGTCCAAATCCAGCAGGCAGACGGTTAGCAATGTAAACTTAAACTAAAGGGTGTACGTGTTACCACTTCTAATTACAATCAAATATCGATATCGCCAAATTACACTATACTCTAATCATGACGGTCATTAATTAACATACATTTAATCCGGCCTTATTCCATCACCTGTAAATGAATTCAATTTGAAATCTATCTCAATTAAAATTTAAAAAATTTAAATAAAAAACTAAAGTTTTAGGCAAACGATACCACAAACACTTGTGCGAGGCGAAAAAGTCCCAATATGACGCCAGCACCGTTGAAACCAAATAGGACAAGGCGAATTAAATCAACCGATGATTATGCATGCGAGGAGGAAGAAGAAGAAGAAGAGGAATAATAATCATAATAATAATAAAAAAATTCTCCAGCCCCCCCGAAAATGCGTGTTGACTGAATGTTTAAATTTGCATTTCAATGAATGGGTCCGGGGCAGGTCTTGGGCTTTTTTTGATTTAAAGTCGTCATTATGGGCAGGAGAGAATATCTCCACGCATCTCGTTATTGATGCAACGGGCTCCGCTGTAATCACAACAACTTAAAGGATATATTTATTATTATCCGTCGTTCTTTTAAAATTTATAATATTTCAAGAAATAAAATATTCAAACGACTGAAATAAAAATCTAAATAAGTAAAAAAAGGACATCGTCAAAATCATTCTAAGAAATCCCTTTTTTAAAAAATTGGTGAAAATTCCACAAATCCCGAGAAAGTCTTAAGAATTTTTTTTATTTCAACAAATTAAACACAAGTCCGTGAATTTTCCGACCCCTCGGACGACATGGCCAAACGCTTATAAACGAGCCGAGAAATAAAAAAATAAAAAAAATCCCCAAGGAATATAAATAAATACTGATTATTTATGGAGAAAAGAAACGCTTAATAAACTGTTGAAATGCCAACGGCTCATTTCTATCCCGCTGGCTTCATTGAAATGTAAATTGGCAACTCGAGGAGTGATGCTTGTATTGTAATTTGCAGGTCGACGCTTGTGCTTTGCATAAGGCTCTACACAAATAATTTATTGATTGATTTTTTTTTTCTCTCTCTCTCTCTCTTTTTCTCTTCTTGAAATTCCTGTTTGGATTTTGCAGCTTACAGACCCGGGCGAGCCACGGAGAGACGAGAGTTGGTCATCCAACGATTTACGAGCCAAAAAGCAGCAGCATGGAGAAGCAGAAAGAGGCATGCAGGAACAAATCAACGGTATTCCTCGTCCCGCATGTTGTTTGTATTCATTAATCGATATCATTAAGCTTATCCGATGTTTGTTAGTTAATTATTTATGGGTAGTTTTCAATTAGGGTCTTAACCTTTGTAATTGATGTTGATTGCAGATTAAGGTAATATGTATTCATTGATGTATTTTCTTAATTAAAATTTGATTAGTAATTGATATTGATATATTGAATTGATTTCTGTTAAAAGGATCCGGATGATGCGTACAGCGCCGAGGATCTGGACCTGGGGAGGACCTTGTATCCGCTGTCACACTATATCGACGACCGTGAGCAGATGATCGAGCAGGTCTTTAGCGCGGTCAAAGGCGCCAGACTCGATGCCGTGCTGCCGCCCGTTCTCAAGGTGGCCAATTCGCTTCTTTTAGCCCGAAAATCAACTGGTTCATATAAATTAAGACTATTTATTAATGAACGCATTAATTACAAGTTAAAAATTTGCATTCAAGGGGCCCTATCGATTACTGTCATTAATTACTTTTCAAGTACGATGATATAAGAATGACATTATCGTAATATGATTAATGACGCAGTCTTAATTATTCATTAATTAGTTAATTTTAATGCAATCATCGATTTACGATTGACTGAGTTTGTTTGCATCTCGGTTAATTAGATTGTTGTAATCAGTGCGCTTGCTGAATCTCATTGGTTTTAATTGAATGAGTAAGAAAAAAATAATCAAAGAAATGCGTTAAAGGGTGTTCCTGTGTACGAGCTAAAGGAGAAATGCTGGCAGCATCTCAAGGCCATGTCTCGCACGACAATTCTTCAAATCCTGGCCGGTGAGTTATTGCACCAAAATTATACATTCAAATCTAATGAGAAGTTCATGATTCACACTCGAGAAAAATTCATTCCCTTTTCTTCTGGCTATTTTTTTTTCTTCCTAATTATTCCTAACGCCATTCGTTTCATTTCCCTCTCCTTTGCATTTTCTATTTGATTTACAATTTTATATTACATTTTTTTTTACTGACATAATTTAAGAAATAATATTTACATTTCAATTTTTTTTATATCGAAAAATCTCTGGACCGTGGACCCCACTCCCAGGCAAAGACGTCCAAGAAGAGCCCGTCGAAAATACTGCGGAACCGTCGCCACCACGTAAGACAATCCTAGATTACACATCAACTGTAATATCAATTAATACTAATTACAATAGTTGTAATAGTACAATCAGGATGACTAGTTAGTCGAGAGGTTTTCTGACGGAGGAAAAAATCTGGAGGAGTAAATTTCTTGGAAGATGGAAGGGGGGAGGGGGAGGGGGAGGGGGGTAGGACTCCATCCGTGCGCGAGTGACGAAAAGTCTGCAGCCAAATCCAATTGGCAACTTGGCAACACCAGCATTGTTTGACCAAACACAAGTGCGATCCAGTGCTGCGGAAAACTTGATTTACTTTGCTCGAAACGAACAGCGCCTCACCAGAACCTCTCGCTAAAGGCAAGTCAGTCAGAGTTGAGGCAACCGGGCCCCGCCGTTTTTTTCTTCTCCTTTCCTTCCACCCGGGGGTAATGTTGGGGGGTGAAAAACACACACACACCCGAGTCCCATGTATGTTACCGCCTGGAGCCCGAAAGATTTAGAATTTTATTCTGGCAAAACTATCAACCCGATATCAATGAAACTTTACTAGCGTGTAAAGTGGTACCAGGTCTACGTTCGGTAATTTTTTGGCTGTTGTATCTGTGAAAACACGGCTGCCGTAAGCGATCAACTTTTCCGCATCGAGAATCCACACAAAGAGTAAAACGATATTTTCTTTTCTGCTTGTATCTTTGAAAGTTACGTCTGTATAACATTGAGAATTTTCCTCAAATGTCGCCTTGTGTACTCGAATCTGACTGCAAATTATGAGGCGATTGCAACAAATAGTTTTGCTAATATTAAATGCTTAAGTTTAGAGCCCGTCTGAACCCATTTTTGATGTGATTCGTCGATAGTTACTCTGATTCACGTACCGTCATATCACAGTGCATCTAATACTAAGTGTAACTATATATATCAGTATGGTGAAATTTACAATTACCTTTTAGTACTATATATACTAGTTTCTAGTATGGGCTATCAGTTGAGCTAGTTTCAGTTTCGCTATTATCTGTGACTGGCCAATCAAAAGAGAGCTTTGTTAACTTGTAGGGCGACGTCACATATATCTGCTCGTTTCTGATTGGCTGTTCAATAGACTGATTTAATTTGCTCTAAAGCGCATCCGTGTTGGAAGGGAATGTTGACTTGGACAAGTTGGCTTGGCTTTCACGCTTTAGATTTCCCTAGTCCGACTTTACCTCAAGTCGATTCAGTATCGAAACGTATCTTTCCTTCGATGGTCGACTTAAAAGTTGCCAATTAGGTTCATACCCGACTCGACTTTATTAAGTCAATCGACTTTCCTTACCTGGCTTTGAACCTCTGAGGTGTTTCGTCTTGTAATTCATGAATCAACCAGAATGTCGGAAAGTTTTCCTGTCGCATTTGTCGTGTCCTATAGGAACTGCCTATTGGTATTCACAGGTGAGCGTCTTGTCGTCTTCGCGCCCCAGTAGGCAGGACGGATTGCTCCTTCAGGCCCGGTCGAAGTGAATCACTTTCTTCCACGTCAAGGATTCCCTGGCATAAAAGTCAACTCGAATTGACTTTTATAGGTCAAACCAATTCGGGTTAACGGACAAACCCAACAATGCAAAGCTGAGCCCAACTCAACTAGGAAGAGGTTGGAAGAAAGCAGGTTACAGTCGGAATTTTGCAATACGATCATGCGAAGTCGTCTTAAAAGCGATTTGTGTTCTCTGTCTTGAAGTCGAGTCGATGACAGTCGACTTCATAAGTCGACTTCAGAGTCTGCACAAGATGTAGCTGACAAGAAAGCACCAATCGCCGATTTGAGGAAGTCGAGTCGGATTTTAGTTGAAGCAACATCGAATCAATTAAATAACCGTCAGGATAAAGTAAAAAGTTGAATCGCTTCAATACACGTGAAATAGTCAACTCTGGAGTCGATAAAATTGCTGACAAGTTGAAATAAAAAGGATTTACTGAACTGAGGAGTCGAGTCGTGTACGAGTCAACACAACGTAAAACATGGTCGATCAGAGGCGGTGGCTAGTCGACTCTGAAGTCTTAAACGATTGCTGATAATTGTCGTTTATCAACTTAAGTTGATTAGGTTAATCAGATAACTTTGAAAAGTCGAATCGGGATCTTGCTCAACGCAAGTCGAATTGTTGTCGAGTTACCTTAGCTGTTAGCGCGGAATGAATGGAGTTGATTGAGTTACACAAGTTGAGTCCTTAAGAGTCGGGAAAAAAAGTAAAAGTTGAGTCGAATCGTCAAGTTGTGTTGGTAAAACGCGCGTATCTGCAACAGAAGACCTTATTCCAATGCCGACAGTTGGCAACTTTCCAAATTCTGTGGAAGATCAAGTCGAGTCGTCATAGGGTCAACTCGTGGGTCGACTTTTGAAGTTGGCACATTATGCAACAAATTCACGAATGGAATGGACAAGTCGGAATCGACGATTGAGACACAAGAAAAATCAACTAAGCGACGTCGGCAGAAACATGGTTTATCAATTAACCAAATGTCCCTATTTCCTCCAGTTACCGATTCATAATTGATAATCAGTTAATTCAGTAGTTGTCGTTTATGAAAAATCAAATCGGCGATAAAGACACGAGAAAAATCTTGTTGGCGACATCAGAAAACGAGGTATACAAATTCATCAAACATCCTAGTTTCTCTCAGTTATAGATTAATAACTGGTAATCAGACAATTCAGTACGTATCGATTATTGTAAATCAGAACTGGCGATTAAGACACAAGAAAAATCACCTTAACGACATCGGGGGAAAAAATAAATCACAGTTCGGTAAAAAAAAGACAAAAAATTGGAAGGAAGGGGAGGAAAATTGAATTGTATGAATCAAGTTAAGTGGCGCAGCAGCAGCAGCAGCAAGCAGCGCGCGTGGTGCTGGTCACAATAATAAAAAAGAAAGAGGGTAGGGGGCTAGTGCAACACACAAGCGTCGAGTAGCGTTTCTTTTTCACGTGTGTATCGGGGGGGGAGGGAGAGGGCTGGGATTTTTACGTATTCATCGATGGCTTTCAAGACGAGGGTGAATTTTTGGGGACAAAAATATCAAATGGGGGGAAACGGTGGCGCGCGTGCGATCGCCGAAAAAGCAATAACAACCCCCTCCCCCCAGTCACATGTGATCAGACCCCAACCGGCTCCAGAACCCTCCTTCCATCTTTCTATCAGTCTGTCTATCTATCTCTCTATCTACCTATCTATCTATCTATCTGTCTATCTATCTATCTATCTAATTATCTATCTATCTGACAAACCCAGTCACATGTGATCAGACCCCAACCGGCCCCACAACCCCACTTCCATCTTTCTATCTGTCTATCTATCTATCTATCTATCTATTTATCTATCTATCTATATATCTATTTGACTAACCCAGTCACATGTGATCAGACCCCAACCGGCCCCAGAACCCCACTTCCATCTTTCTATCTGTCTATCTATCTGTCCATCTATCTTGACTGTCTGTCTACCTATCTATCCATCCATCTATTTCACTATCTCTCTAACTGACTAACTAACTGTCTACGTATCTATCTATCTGCCTTTCTATCCATAAATACCGATCCATCTCGTTAATGTATCTGCGTGCCTGTGCCAGTTGGGTTCTTGGGCCGGTTGGAATCTGATAAAATTTGCCTTATCTATCTTATCTATCTATCTATCCATCTGTCTATCTAACTGATTAACTAACTAACTAACTAACTAACTAACTAACCTTCCAATCTACCTATCTACCTTATTATTACCTTTCTATCCACCTACCCATCTATCCGTCCACCTATCTATCGCCTTATCTATCATATATTTATCTATCTATCTATCTGTCTAACTCACCGTCTACTTCTCTGTCTATCTACATACCTATCTATTTCAAATGTACCTTCCTGTGTACCTATGCCATTTGGGTTCTTGGGCCGGATGGGATCTGGTAATATCTGCCTTATCTATATATCTGTCTATCTACCAATCTATCTAACTAACTAACTGTCCACCTAGCTATCTATCTGTCATATCTATTTTATCTATCGTATTTATCCATCAATCTGTCTATCTACTAATTAGCTAACGGTCTACCTACCCATCTGTCCATTTACCCATCTGTCAGTCTACCCATCTTATCTATCTATCTATCTATCTATCGATCCATCTAACTAACGAACTAACCGTCTACCTATCTAATCTATCTACCCATCTACTCATTTACCTACCCGTCCGTCTACCCATGTATCTTTCTGATCTATCTATCCATCTATCTAACTAACTAACCGTCTACCCATTTAACTACCTACCTACCTATATATCAAATGTATCTATCTGTGTGACTATGCCAGTTGGGTTCTGAGGCCGGTTGGGATCTGATATTATCCAACCACGGCCCCCGCTAGACTGGGGTTGGGGAGGGTTAAGGGGGTGGGGGGAAAAAAAGAGGGTAAAATTCACTCTACTCAGACAACATAGTGAGAGAACGCGCTGACGGGGGTAGAAAGCACATAACAACCCAAAATATTAAAATTCATGAAGGGGGATTTTTATGGCCAGTCCGACGGCCAGATCGATTGGCAATGGCCAACAATTGCATCGGCCGCCGTTGTATTTTTCTCCCTTCCAAAGTGGGAGCTTTTTGCAAAATCCCTCTTTTCTCTGTCTGAGAAGCAACAGCCAGTCTCACACACGATACTCGAATCGTCTATTTTTTTTTAAATATTATTATTTGATTCTATTTCTTCTTTTATTTCTCATCTTCCCTATCCGCGGACATGGTTTCCTGCGTCTCAGGCATCTGTTGGGTTTTCAAGTTGGGTTCGTTAATATTTGGTTGGTTTTGGTTGGACGGTCTTTTATGTCACAGAAAAAGACTGTTTATCCAAGTCGACGTTTCACGTGTCTCTCGATCTTGAAATCTGCAAGCGCTGATTCAATTTTCAATTCGTTCAGGAAGTGAAACGCTCCTGTCTGGGCGAGAAATAAAAATTCCGGAAACGGTTCCATTCGCTCAAATTTCCTTCATTTTGTCACATGGTTCATTTTTTTTAATGGAGGGCGGAAAAGCGTGCGAGAAAAACTAGTTTTACTCCGTAACTTTATATTGAGGACTCTTTTAGCTCGTCTCGAGTTTCCTAAACGACTGTAATTCTGTTATATTTTTCTATGTGCCCGTCGAATCGAAGGGGACGATGCCAAGTGCAGCGATAACAAGGAAGAGTCCAGCGGGAAAACGCTAATGGAATTATTGGAGCTGGAAATGCGAGCCCGTGCCATAAAAGCTCTACTCAAAAGGTCCGAGCAAAGTGAGCAGCAGCAGCAACTGGTGGTTTCCAGCCCAGCTCCAGCGATTCTTCAGCGCGATGAAACTTCTCTTCCGGATTCGACAGTCTCCATCAAGAGGGCCATGATTCTTCAAGAATCCATCCGGCGGAAGGAGAAGTCGAATCCGGAAGAAACTGCAGTCGTTCCAAAGAAGCCTAGAACCTTAGCGAAGGATTCCGATGAAGTGATCCGGCAGGAATCGCCGTCGTTCCGGCAGCTTCCCCGAAAGTCGACTCAGAATCGGACGTACCGCAAATCTGTTGCAGAGGATGTTGGATTTACGGAAGATGCGGATGCGCTGGATATAGTCCTCGGCGGAGAAAGCTCTTCAGAGGAGGACGACAAAGAAGCTGGTTTGAAAGATCGAGATGACGGAGATGGCAAGATTGAAAGTGTGCCGGAATCAATAGGAACCGTAACGGATATTTGACCAACTGAGGATCAGGATGAGGGAAAAAAACGACTGAAACGTGATTCATTAGACGAGTTGGACGAGAAATACAAGGTCGTCATGGACGACAAAGAACAGATTACATCGTCTACCCAACAAGTCGTCGTCGCTAATGATGACACTTTGATCTCCATTAGCGACTCGGAGGAGACTCATCCGAAACCGGATGCGTGCGGCTCAGAAGTTGAGTCGGATTTGACCTGGGGTCATCGCTGGGTCCGCAGTGAAAAAGTTCAGCGGATCGTCGAGACCAGCCGCATTCTAGGCAAAGTGCGTTCCAGCATCAAAGTCAAGGCCGTCAAGGATTGCGTCCAGGACACACCGATGCCAGACGCTTATTCGACGGATAGCGCTGACGTCGTAGGCAGCGTGGAGGAATACCAAAAATTGACTGGCAAGAGGACTGATGACTCCAAATCAGTCGGAAACGGAAGTCCTGACCAAGCTTCAGGCCACAAAGAACTTCCAGACGACGACGACGACGACATGTTTTGGAAAGATATTATGGGAGATTAACCTGCGCCTTTTTTTAACCCTCTCTTTTTATGTCTTCATTTTCTTATTCTTGTTATTTTTTCAGTTGGGGGGAGGGGGACTCACCGCGGCCACTGCATCCGACGCCATCTAGCGCGCAGTATGAAAATCACGAAATACACCTGAGATTTATTTATTTATTTATTTAATTCAAATTACAGGGCAATCAGGCTGTGCCCATGGCCCTGCTTTTGATTTGTTTACCAGTGCGACGGGTTATAATATTGAAAGACATCACTTCGGGAAAAGGGAAAATAACTCAATCTTTGTTTTGTTTTAGTGATTTTAAAATACACCTGAGATTATTATAATTACTATAACAACACATTTCATTAATTTCAACTTTATTGATAATATCTCTTAAATAGACTGTTTATTCCTTTGAATCGTTACTACTGCACAATAAGTGAATGGACGTTATCATTGCTGAAGGTCAGTGTTACGCTACCAATATTTTTTAAGTTACAAACTAACCTTTAAAAGTGCTTCGTTTTACCTAAAATACAACTCTACTTAGTAAAGAAGTGTATTATTATATGGAGGAAAAGTAATTATTCGAGAAAAAAGTGCAAAAATAATTTGTCAGAAGTGGGATTTGAACCCACGCCCTCTATCGAGGACCAGAATGCTACGACCCTGTGGCAGGGCAAGCTTGCGCTTGAGTCTGGCGCCTTAGACCGCTCGGCCATCCTGACACATCTTTAGTTGCTTAAATATCCTACTAATTTGAGTTGCACGAAGTGATCGAAAACGAAAATTGACAAATTTCGTTCAGGTAACGAATGGCAATGAAGTAGATTACGTAATCATTCGACACGAAATTTAGATTTGAAAAATGGCGTGTATTGGGGAAAAAACAGTTTGTGAAGTCTCCTTTAAAACTTAAATTCTTTGTATTTCTTCGTTTGTTTCGTGTCGGATTGCTGCATTTGCCGCTTCCGCTTCGTCTATAAAAAGGAAAAATTGATTAATTGACTTACTAATTGCTTCACTGAAGAACGTTACCTTTTGCTTGGCAGCATGTTCAGCCACCATGTCGCTGAAATCTTCCTTGGCAACCCCGCTCTGCTGTTCACGAAGAGTCTGTTCATATCGAGCGGCCATGGTCTCGGAATCCAGCCGTTCCAGTTCCGAAGGGTCCAAACTCAGTTCGACACCTCCCGCTGCAAAAACGCAACGTAAGAGCAAGTTAATGAAGGATATTAAAACGTTGCCATTAATGTAGATTACCCTTGGGCTGAGTAGCAGCTCCAATATCGTACACGTGCGCAGAGCCCATCATCGCCTGGCCTATGCGTTCGGCCCGCTTCTCGGTAAGGACCGTGAACAGCTGTGGTGCTTCATTACTTAACAATAGACAATGATAATTCAGCGAAATAAGATCAAAACAGGTTAAGCTCAATATTACTTTTCCATCTCCGCCTCAATCTTGCGTTTACGCAGCTCGATCATGTCGGGAGTCTCCAACCCAGCGGGGACGGTCGAGAACCCGGACGGTGTCACGAGTCCCTCGGCGGGAGTAATCAGCCCGGACTGATCAGCGTTGGCTTCTTCCTCGCCAGCTTCTTCAACTTCGCTTTCTTCCGCTTCACTGACTTCTTCCTCAGACTCCAACTCGCCCCATAAGGTACGGTCCACATCCTCGTCGTGCAGGATAACCTGATTGATGTTATCCTGGGTGCCAAAGACATCGCCGTAGAGAGGCCGGCCAAACTCGTCAACAGGCGGTTTGCCCCAACCTCCAGCATGGTAACCGAAAGAAGTGCCATCAGGAATGGCTGCATTCAGACCAGGGATCTTTAAGTTTGGGTAGGACGGTGGAGGACCATATCGCTGCATGGCAATCAGCCATGGTGGAGGTGTCCTATGGGCGTTGACCCCTACCGGCATGCCTACAATCGTCGGAAATCAGAACGATATTCGTAAATATAGAATTTTACAAGTAATGATAACTACGTCTAACACATAACTTATTCCAATCTATTGAATTTTATTAAAAACAAAAAAAAATTGTATGAAAAATGTGATATATTAATACAGTGGAAGCGATTAGAGTTATATTTCAGACGGCGAATTTAGTTACCTAGAGCAGTGCGTAATTCATCGGACAATTCTCCCGGTTTCTTATCCTTCATGCGAGTTTCAAACTCTTTGCCCTCGTAATAGAGATCGCCCATGATTGTCATTTTAGGTTTGGTTTGCCACTTGAAGAAGGCGTCGTGCAGTTTCTGGTAGTCGATATCGATTTTGCCCATCTTGGGTCGCACCTTTTCGCGCATTTTCGTCTTCAGCGATTTCTGGTCCTCCTTCTCCTGCAGCGCGGCGCGCATTTCCATGATGCCCGTCTTTCTGATAAAATCGGGGAGGAAGAACGGGGGCTTTTCGATACCTCGTTTACCCTGAGTGATTCAATTAGATTTTATATTTAATCAGTTTCACGATTGAGAAGTTTATTTCAAATACCTGAAGATATTTCCTCTTGGCACACCAATGCCTCGGGACAGGCACGGTATTCCTCGTGGCTTTAAGAAGCACTAGGAGTTTGGGATCTCTAGCGGTAACATCGTGCATTTCAACCACGTCAGGCCTAGAGACACACTGCTTCAGATCGGCCACGCTCATACGAGTGAGCTGCTTCTGTTTCCGTTTGGAAACTTTATTTTTCCCTTCTTCCTCGTTTTTCTTCTTCGTCTCTTCCTCGAGATCCTCGTCGTTGAATTTCGGTACCTTCTTCAGCTCGAGCATCTTCTGCTGTTCACGCTTCTTGGCCTCCTCCTGCTCCCGTTCAGCCTCTTTCAGCACGTCCGTGATCTTGAATGCTTCAAAAATCTTGGCGAATTGGCGATACAGGGGATCCTACGAGACAATGTCTAGCTGTAAAACGAAAATTACGACAATTTTGATTAAATCGTACCTTCTCGGCTATTGGCAACTCCTCTTGAACATATTCCACTTCGACGTTTAGGTTTTCATCTTGAGACTCGGGCTCTTCGTCTTTTTCCTCCTTCTGCTGTCTCCTTTGCTTTGAACGTTTCTTCTTCTTGTTCTTCTTTCGCTGTGATTTTGTTTTCCCTTTCACTTCCTTGTTGTCGTCCTCATCTTCGTCAGCTCCCTGATCGTCAAAGACATCTGGGATTGTTGGTATCACTGCTTCTTTCAGTTTCTCGGGGACTTCATCTAGATGCGTGACAAACAAATATACGCTCATTACATTCGAACAAAAGAATTGCGAGTAACATACCCAACGCGTTCAGCTCTTCCGGCTTCAGTCCTACTTCGCGGGCTCTGCTTTCCTTGTACGCCAGTACTTCTTCCAGGGCTGAAGGAAGTTTGGCAGCCGGTGCAACTTCTTCGTCTCCCGGAGGAGGTGACATTGGCCTGCCCCAGTAGGCGAAATCTTCTCCAGGGTTTTGGTAAGACATTTTCAAAGCAAACAGCAATGAAAGCTACTCTGCTAATAAAACAGTCAAAAGTATAGTCCACGACTCGAACTTTTAAACAGCGTGTCAATAAATGCTACTTGACGAAAACACCGTTTGGTTTAATCAAAATGACAAACGACGCTTTGTATGGAGCAATAGTGTTGTCTGCTAGCTGGTTGGTTTCTTACCAAGATTGGGTTTCTTATAATCTTGCCGTGCAGCGTTGCCAAATTTTCTTTTTTTGTAAAACCAACGGATAATGGCAGACCTAAGTTAATATTTATTTCATTAATAATTAGTTTATTTGTTGTACAATTTTCCGTTAGTTTTTATTTATATTATAAATTTCTTCATCTACTGGAAGAGCGTGACATTTTACCGTAATCTTTAACACAAATGTTTTAACATCGTATTAAATTATATCAGTATTAACTTTTGTTTTGACTACTTTTGTCCAGCTAAATTCGTACGGTGTTTTCTTCCGTGTAATTTAGCACAATGGAAATAATAAATGCCAAGTTATAGTATACTTCCTCCCAAGAGCTGATTGCAGAAAGTACCGAAATCTTCTGGTCTCTGGCTTCGCAGTTTGAAGCAATATAAGTCAACACTTGGCTGTATACGTTAAATTATCAAAATATGAAACCGCTTTTTAATTCGTTATTGAAACTTAAATTGAATTACTTTTCTTTTGTTTTAATTAGAACTTACTCTTTAGTTATTGTCTGGATGTCTGCATTCCACGACGTTAATTGATCAATCAATTTAGGCCGGTTTAGTTTACCGACCCAACCCAACAAGGCAACAAACATATATCTATATCATTTTCAGTTTTCGTTCAATTTCAATGAAACATCATATATCTATCGTTCTATAAATATACAGAAAAGTTAAACATATTAAAAAAGGTACTTGGGGAAAGCCCTTACAGATAGATCCGCATCGTGCATACGTCTTACAGTAATAATATGTTAATAAGGAGATCAAATACATCGGGTAGTACTTTTTTATTTTACAGGCTCAACTTTGACGTCATCGTGTTGAGGGCCGAACTTGTCCGTGACTAGAGATAGATACGGGGAGGATTTGGAAGGAAGTAGTTTGTAAACAGTTATTTACTTTACAATGCAATTCTTCCTGTGTTTGCATGATATAAAATGTCGTGACCTTGCTTCCTGATGCCGTGCAACCTGTTAGCTCCCCCCTACAACTCGAGGGCGAACTATCTGTATTGTACGAATTGCAACAGTAACGTTAATTGCAATAACTATAGAGAAGGACATTTAAACCCCCCATAATATATATAATAACCGGATACGCGAAGTGTCAGATCCAAATGACGATTCTTTTGTAAGTTTCAGAATTAAATTCAGTGAAATTATAACTTGCAAAAAGCTTGAATTTTCCTTGGCCTATTTTTAAAAATCCACTGATTAATACGATTTTTTTTCAATTTCAAAAATTATTCTAATAAACATTAATAAGTATATTGATTAATCTATAATTAAGTTTATTCTCTTGATTTATAATTTCGAATTCGTCATTTTTAATGATTAAGTTTTTTAAAAAATTATTGAGAACCAACCATAATTGAAATAGTTTAAGTATTATAATACGACATTGTATAATCGATACGTAATACTAGGTAGTTAAGAATCGATTCTTAGCGTTTTGTTTTTCAAAACCGTATTTATCTGTCACTCACCCTTGGGGCTTGCTGGGGCCTTTGTTTACTAGAATTAAACGCTGTTTCGAAATTCTCAGATTTAGGGGCCCCCTTTATATCTTAACCGCCCTGGTGCCTTTGTCTCTTTGTCTTTGTGTAGGATCCTCGGTCATTGACGCTGCTGCAACTCAGTTTCGTGGTCTGGAAAATGATGGGGAAGTATTTATTTTATTCCTCGCTTGTCCTGTTGTTGCTGGCATCCATTACGAACGCTAAACACCACCAGAAGAACAAAGTCAAGTCGACGGTTGCCTACGCTGTCTACAATGAAAAGAAGGACGAATTCACCATCTCTCGAGACCAGGCTGATGATTTTGTCGCAGGTGCCAATTACACGAATGCTGTCAACCAAACTGGGTATGCATTTTCTGTTTAATTTCCGACTGTGGTTAACATTATTACACTGAAAATTCAGGTGGGCTTTTCTAGAGATTTGGACGAACGCCGATGTCACTGATACACTACAAGTGCGGGCCGCGGGGTTCCTCGAGGGTTACCTCACCCACGAGCTCATCTACATGTACTACCTGAATACTCTGAAATCGTACTGTGATGGAAGAGACGGCTACTGCAGCAAGCTGCGGTCGTATCTGGAAACCAACACCAAGTGGGTTGCGAAGATGAGCTCAAAGCTTCGAGGCACCGATCCATACTGGCATCAGGTATATGAACTATACTGATTAACAAGTATTAATAATGATAAAATTGTGAGAATTTGCAATAGGCTGGACTGTTCTACGAACAGCTGGATGGTATGACTGCGGGCTGGCACAAAGCTGCGGAGAAAAGTGGCCACTCGATGGGAGATTTCGGTCTACTGTAATGCACACGAATTTCTCGTGTTTTGTGCAGTTATAACAATATCTGTTTGTAGGTGGCTTAACATTTTTGGGGACTTGGAAGACCTGGAGCTTGCGTTCAGTGACGAGAAACTGCCCAAGAAGTTCCGACCTATGCACAAGAGGAGCTTACGGGAGCACGAGCACGTCGTGGGATCGGGATCCTGTTCGGCACTGGTCAAAGTCTTGCCCAACAACGCCGATATCTTCACTTCTCACGTGTCGTGGAACGCCTATGAAGCCATGTTGCGTTTACTCAAGAAATATCACTTCAACATCCACAAAACGTCTCGAGAAGAAAGTCCACTCATTCCAGGACACTCCATGTCCTTCTCGTCTTACCCAGGAATCCTGTATTCTGGAGACGACTTCACGGTGATTTCTTCAGGTCTGGTCACTATGGAAACTACCATCGGAAACAGCAACGCGGATCTCTGGAAGTACGTCAAGCCGACTGGACAAGTCCTGGAAGGTGTCCGCTGTACCACTGCCAACCGGCTCGCGCGTAGTGGTACTTGTACATTCCATCTAAGCATCAGCTCTACTTAAAAAAAATAATCATTCCATAATTTAGTGTTTTGCTTGTGTTTATGATATTAAATTAAATTATTCTTGTCTGTAGAATGCATTACTTTTTATTAGACAGTAATTAAAATACTTTCCAGAATTTAGAATTATTTAAACGAATCTGGTTTTCAGTCATATGTTAACTTTAATATAAGAGTATTCGATTACTGAAAAAGCCTAGCCTTGTTACGTAAGCCAGTTTGTTAACTATCTACAACTATTATTCACTTCATCTATTTCGGATATCTTAAAGACTGTTATAATCTATTTGTATAAACTATAATTATCTACTTAATTATTACCCTAGGCAAAGAGTGGGCCGATGTATTCGGTCGTCACAACAGCGGAACCTACAACAACCAGTGGATGATCGTCGACTACAAGAAGTTTAAACCAGGCCGGCCGCTTCGCGACGGAACCTTGTGGGTTTTGGAACAGCTGCCTTCTGTGATTACAGCCAACGACCAAACGGACCGTCTCCGGAAAGAAACCCACTGGCCTAGCTACAACAGTCCCTTCTACAAGAACATTTTCAACTTGTCCGGGACTCCTGACCTTGTCCGCAAGTACGGCGACTGGTTTACCTACGACAAGACTCCGCGCGCGCTCATCTTCAAGAGGGACCATTCCAAAGTCAAAGACTTGGATTCGATGATCCGGCTGATGCGTTACAACGACTATACTCACGACCCCATATCTCGGTGTGACTGCACTCCGCCGTATTCAGCAGAGAACGCCATCTCGGCTCGTAATGACCTGAACCCGAGGAACGGAACTTACCCATTTAGGGCCCTGAGCCATCGTTCACATGGTGGCATTGACATGAAGGTCACTTCTTTCTCGATGGTGCCAACACTAGACATGGTAGCCGTCAGCGGACCTACTTTTGACCCGTTACCTCCCTTCCAGTGGAGCAAGTCAGATTTCGGACCTTCGGTATCCCACGTTGGGCAGCCGGACCTGTGGAATTTCGGTCCTGTTAAGACGTACTGGCAGCACTAATATCTACTTATCTGCAAATCGTTATTCCATTCAAGGGTTAGAAGTTTTGCGCAGTTTTGTACTTGAACGGATTGATAATACACTTGAGAGGCAGTTGCCCCTCTGTTAAACTAATAATTTCGTCATTTTTAGACTAAGTCAATAATATGAAGAATTGCTCCCTGGCATAGAAATGTACCTAGGCATTTCTGAAACATTTATAAGCTGAACTAACTATTGAAATTGGCAACCACCAATATTTTTTGTTAAAAATTTACAGCGTATATCTATTAAGCCAGGCTATACACAGGTGATAGCAAAGCTGTTTGTTTTTCTGACAGGGTGTGGCTTTTTTAAAAGAATCTATTGACATCTCGCAAAAGTAAGAATAAGCGATAAGTAAGTATAGAGAGCTCCCTGTTATCTATTACAAGATAACCCCGAAGAAAAGGGCTAGCAAGATATAAGAGTGAACAGTGATTATGCTGAAACTTCTTGGTGCTTTAAATAGTAAAATCCAGTACTGTTATATCCACTTCCACGTCAACTAGTAAACCTTAGTCGAACGTTCAAATAACGACAATTGCAGACAACTAACTTACTACAGCGGTAATCTCGTTTTTTTTTAATCTCAACAGTTCATTCATTTTTAGATGGAAACCAATTGCCGCTCGTTAAGTTTGGAAAATAATTCACATTCATTAAAAAACTGAACGGCCGGGGGGAAATGCGGCCAGCGTAAGCAAGTCTTAGCTACGGGGGATCTATTGTAGTAACCCGGTTGGTATTTGAGCAGCACAAAACCGGTAACTCCGATGTAATTTCAAGCTTCACGTACATGGCGCGATATGACGTCACTTTCCCTCTACTTTCCTATTGGTTCTTCGTGGAGGAGGAGGGAGACAACCTGTTGCGCCACGCTGGGTATTCAAGGATTGTATCTGTGATTCGGCTTTTCAGTCGCGCGTGCAAGAGCGTCCGAAGCACACTCACACACGTGTCCCTCGCACCGATTCAAAATCAGCCAAGAATGAAGCCCTTCGCATTATTGTCATTCTTGGTGAATGTTGTCCTCATCGCATCTTCCACCGAGAAAAATCCGCTACGTAGAAATTTTTTCGCCACCGACTTCCTCAGCGACGGAGAAGCAGAGCAAAGGTTCTTCTATAACGGCATTGCTGCGAAGGAAACATCCGCTGTTTACAACGACACCAATGGAGAGAGGTACTTAATCGTTTCTATTCCTACTCATTGTCAGCACTTTGAAATACCAATATATGACAATCAGATATTAAAAGTTAAGTACCTTTGTTGAATGTCTCAAGGCACGGCGCCATCTTGCGACAGATGACGGACGGCAATGAAATAATCCAGCTTATCTACGACGCCAAGAACGATCAGCTTCTGGACTGCGAATTCACTAGCGATACAGACGCGATGGCCAAATTCTACCAGTCTTTTCTCACCGACTACCGCAGCATACTTTCATCACATGGAAAACAGCTAAAGTTTCGCAACGCGACACTCAGGTACATTGACAGCGAGTCAGATATTCCTCGGGATCTGACCTCCTTGCTTCGTTTTGGACCGCTGAAGAAGCAGTGCAAGAAACTGCATAAGAATATCAAGAAGCAGCTGCGCAAGAAGAGCAAAAACGGTCAAAACAGGTATGACCATCTTTTCTAATCTGCCATAGTGAAAGACATGATTACCGACTTCCCTTCTGCTGAAATAATCGCCTTTCAGTAATTGTCGAGATGAGCAAAGTAGGAAATGGCATTGATGCTCATCCAGATTATGCTTTGTAATAATGATCCTTTAATAAAGTTATTCCTGTACAGTACAAGCTTTCATGAATACGACTGTAAGTATGAAGCTCAATCTTAAAAAAACTGAAATGTCAAGAAATGGTAAAATGATAAGACTATGCTCATCTCGCGACCAGACGAAAGTATCTATCTTGCCATACACCCTAACACTCTTCCTGCTTCACATCAAGCTTTTCTCCTGGGGGCTTATTTACTCTTCCTGTTATTTTATAAAATTAAATTTTTAATTCTGTACTATTTGGTATACTCTCCTTTCTAACTCCGTATATTCAACGTGTTACCGACTCGTCTATGGTTATTACCCTTTTTCAAATTGTGTTTATCTCGTTATTTATATTATTGTAATTCAAGTTGTGTTTACCGCATGTTTAGACAGCATCGCGACTCGTCTGGCTGGCGTATAATCATGTCAGGGTCAACAAGTGGTAGATAACTAGAATTCGATATCAACTGTCGGAGAAAATGCAGCTCTTAAATTACATGTATACCAGTACATACCATAACCTTTCTGAATGCCATGCGTTATGAAACGTCAGTTAAGACGGGAATGATAGTTTTGTTATTGTAGCCAGTGAACGTGTTATATTACATAAGTTGCCGACCCCTCTTGTAAACTGTATAGGACGAAACGTTCACTTCTAATGCTGCCTGGAACGCGTTGGTGTGGTGATGGGCACCGGGCTTCTACTTACTCGGATCTGGGGGCCCAGCAAGCTGTCGATCGCTGCTGCAGAGCACACGACCACTGTCCTTTAACTATTCTCAGCGGTGACACTAAACTGGGCTTTACTAACCACCGACCAGTTACTATATCTCACTGTGACTGCGATGAAAGGTTACTGACTAACATATGAGAATCAATCTACCTACCAAGTTCTCCATTTCACATGGTTCTACTCTTTTTCCTTGGGAAAACGAAAGCTGCTGTTAAAGATTCTACTCTGTTGTTTTTAGCTGAACTTGGTAGAGTTGAACTGATATTCATAACTTTCGGAACTTGGGTCTAACAAAAACAGCATGGGTTTCTGCTTCTGGTTTCACTACTCTGAGGGCACTGCAGGTCTACGGCTATATCGATCATGAAACATGTCAGAAATCCACAACTGAATTTCCGGCTTCACTTTCATCTATAAACCCCATTCCACAATGCGCGAAACCTATAGCCCCGACATAAACTTCTAACAACAAAAAAAAGCTAAAAACTTAAAGTGATGGACTTGTTGCAGACGCGAAAAAAGAGAACTGGATGACGCGTTTCGCGTCCCGCATACCAAATGGTGCGGTCGAGGTAACAGCGCCACGCGACCTTCGCAATTAGGTGGTTACGCAGCTGCCGATCGCTGCTGCCGTCAGCATGACCTCCATTGCCCGTATTCGGTGACTTCTCTACAAGAGAAATACGGTCTGTACAATGGCAGACCCTACACTGTTATGCACTGTGCCTGTGATGATAGGTAGGCTTGTCTTTTTGCGTCATCATAAATTATAGACAAACACGCACTTTCCTCCACAACAAAAATACATATCCAACCCTCCCTCTCCGACGGAAAACAGAGAGAGGCGTTATATGCAAAAGAGGCGAGACATCTGGTGTCATTACCCAACAACTGCGGCGCCAACTGACCTCCATGTTTGTCCTGCCCCTTTCCCATGTTCCGTTCCAGCTAAACGCTAAACATTCCAAAGTTCAAAACACACGACTCGTATCCAAAATATACCCAGTCTGAAGTATCATTCGTTACCATAAGATGAAGAATATGGCAATTGCATATGATCCGTTGACATAGAATTGTAAAAGGAACTGGCCAAGGTTAAAATGAGCAGAATGTCTTTTCTCGTCCATGTTTTTTGTGATTCTCTCTAGACCCCAAATTAAGACCAATCTTCACATTGCCAAAGGGGTGGAACAAAGGAAAGGGTTAACAGGGAGGGGAAAGGGGAAACTATGCTGTTCTTGTCCCAGGGTTAATATCTCATGCGCATATTTCAAACCATATCGCTAATAACCATCTTTTTTAATATTCAGATTTCGTTCCTGTTTAAAGCAAGCCAGTACGGCGGCTTCTAACCTGGTGGGTAACCTGTTCTTCAACATCCTGCAAACCAAATGCTTCGTTATGAAAGCAGAAAAGGTCTGCAAGAAGACGTCCTGGTGGGGGAGATGCGAGAGTTACGAAATGAAGAAGCGCGCCGTTCTTCGGAATGCTGTTACATATTAAACTTTCCTGTTATATGTTACACACAGCAGCGCGCAGTCAAAGGATGATAACCAGTGTATTCGTGGCTATGTCTTCCCACTCAAACCTATATTCTTCGCCATTTCCTGTAAGGGCAATTGTATAAACGTTTAGTGTATTCGTATCGAACGACACCATCGTAAGAAAGCCAAATAAACGATTTTCTAAACTTGATTTTCACGCTTTTATGTAGTTGCCTGATGGTGTCTTTCTGCATTTTGGGGAATTTCTTAATCAACAGAATTAAAGATGCAGCAACTGATTACGTATTGATATTAACAAAATGTATTTAAGTGAAATTTAATACTGACCGAAAGATTCTCTGGTTTCATTGATATGGCAGCCATTGCTCATTTATACATGCATTTCCATATACTTGATATCTAGTTACTAAATTCATAATAAATATTCACTGGTTTTAACGTAAATTACTTCACTTTCACAAAATATTAAGGAAAATATTAGCACAATGGCTGATTAGTTGGCGCTTCTAAAATTTTAGTTATTTAAATAAATTACTATCAGGTTTTAGCGCTTTCAGCAAAGGTTGCAGTTTAGAGCGACCCGAAACGATAAGCAGTCTAAATTGTGAATGAAAACACGTGTGCTCCAAAGCGAACTTTGCCGCAATGGATGCGTTAGATTTATTTCGAAAACTTTCGGCTGGTGCCAAATTTGACAAGAACAAGTTTTATAACGATGCTATCAAGTTTCAGGTGAGTGTTTCTTAATCTTATTTTCTAACTTTGCATTAGTCAGGTTGACTTTGTGATTAAATAACAAGATGGTATAAATCAAGGATCCAGCGAAAGGTTATCTTATATTCCTACGAGTTAAATAGATTCGTATTCTTGAAGGTTTCATTTGTAAATGAATCTACGAAACTTAGTTATTCTCCAGACAGATTGAGAGTCATTGGTCACATGAAAGACTGAATCGTAGAGAATTCTATTATTGATTGATTTCATCATGTTAACTGCTTGTGAATTATCGGGACTTGTGTTGCAATGAGCATCTTTGATAAATTTCTGTTTATTACACAGATGGTGAAACCTCGCCCGTTTCACCCACTGCAGACCGAGTCAGAGGAAGTTCTAGCAACTATCACAGAACCCAAAAAAGAGGAAGATAACACGCCGCACTCTCCGCCTGATACTGAAGACCACAGTACCGTCAAGCTGTTTGCTGGCAGTCAAGAGCGTGCACCCGACGGACTTTCAAAAAAGAAGAAGAAAAAGAAGAAACCAGCCGAGCAGCTTGCAGCAGAACAGAAACAAGAGGAAGTCAATCGCAAGAGAAAACAGCATCGCATCTACATCCAGGGAACAGACATCCCCGAACCCCTGGAGATGTTTGCAGAACTCGCCGAAGCTTACGGGATTGAAGATGATTTACTGCAGAATATCCGAAGCTGTGGATATGACGCGCCCACGCCCATTCAGATGCAGGCCATCCCGCTCATGCTCCAGAGACGGGAAATCCTGGCGTGCGCCCCCACGGGCTCGGGAAAGACTGCTGCTTTTCTCATTCCAGTTATTCAACAGCTGAAGGGTCCTCAGCGCAAAGGCTTCCGAGCTGTAATTGTCGCCCCCACCCGCGAACTGGCCCAGCAGATTTATCGTGAATGTGTGAGGCTGTCCGAGGGAAGAGGTCTTAGGTGCCATATAATTGACAATGTTCAAAAGGCTGCACAGAAGTTCAATCCCAAATCGTCCCAGCGTTTTGGTATCCCTGTTATACATTCTTAATGATTCCCGTCAGTCTGTTTAACCTCTGTTCGTGTGCAGATATCCTGGTAACGACCCCGAACCGACTTGTTTACCTAATTCAGCAAGAGCCACCTGCAATTTCCCTAAAAAGGTATTAACGACATTCAGTTTTAATTGTATCAAGTGGTAATTTATCCCTTCTGTTCTCAAAATATAGTGTCGAGTACCTTGTCGTTGACGAATCGGACAAGCTGTTCGAAGCGGGAAAGACGGGATTTCGGGAGCAGCTTGGAGCGATTTACAAAGCCTGCGATTCGTCTCACACCAGGCGTGCTATGTTCAGTGCCACTTTTGCGTATGACGTTGAGCATTGGTGCAAACTCAACTTGGATAACGTTGTCATGGTGACAGTGGGCCAGAGGTATCACTGCATTCTTAACATCTTAATTGAACTTTTTCTTAGTACAACAAACGTTAAGTAAACTAAACGCATCAGATCTACACGGTCAAGTGGAAGTAACTAGAATTTTCCTGTGATAATATATAATTATCAGTTCCCCGTGATCAGTCGTTCGTGAACAAACTATCGTAAATACAAAGCTGGGCGACGCCGTGCTTCCGTCTTGTTGTATTTCAATTTCAAATTTCATATCGCTTGATAAAATAATTTCTGCACAGAAACTCCGCCGCAGATATTGTTGACCAGAAATTGGTCTTCGTAGGAAGCGAGTCTGGAAAACTAATGGCCTTTCGGAATTTGATACGCGAGGTATACATTTTAAACAAACTTTGCCGTCAAGTGTTCATCATCTTTCTCAACAATTATAATTAGGGCTTGACTCCGCCTGTGTTAGTTTTCGTCCAGACGAAGGAGAGAGCCAAGGAATTGTTTGACGAGCTGATCTATGATGGTATAAACGTTGACGTTATCCACGCTGAACGTTCGCAACTTCAGGTAATATCAGTTATGCTCTAGTGTTGTATCGTAATATGACTCTGTAAACGTAATAGTGTAATAACATGTCATAAGTGTACGTTTTACTTAATTTTCCGTACGATTGATTTGTAGAGAGACAACGTGGTGAAAAGCTTCCGGACGGGCAAGATATGGGTTTTAATTTGTACGGAGCTCATGGGTCGTGGTATAGATTTCAAAGGCGTCAATCTGGTCGTGAATTACGATTTCCCACCTTCAGCCATCAGCTACATCCATCGAATCGGTAATTGCATTGCTCTTACTCTGGTTCAGCTGTCGATTAGTGAACACTGAAATGTTATTTTAGTCTTAAGTTTTATCTGGTGCTCATGTTTTGGTCACTGTTTTTGTTCAAGGTCGTGAGGCGCATGCGACTGAATTTACATTCTGAAATTAAATGATATTTTTTTTATATACAAGGGCGCACGGGTAGAGCTGGCAGACCTGGCAAGGCAGTAACCTTCTTCACGGAGGATGATTCCACGAACCTTAGAAGGTATTATTCTACTATTATTATTCTGTGGGAAAATTAAGTTGAACTTTATAATCTTTGCAAAGTATTGCGCAAGTGATGCGTGACTCGGGCTGCGAGGTACCAGACTTTATGCTGCAAATGAAGAAGCCCACCAAGAGCAAGAAGACGAAGAAGGCCGGCACGAAACCTGTTCGTCGTCCAAGAATTTCAACCGAACCCATCTTGGACGTTAAACGACGAGAAAGACTTCGGTAATTAAACTGTAGCATTTTTTACCTAAAGTTATGAATATGAATATTCATTTGTTATTTTCTATCCAGAAGGACAATTGATGCTTCTAAGAAAAGGAAAGCACTGGCAAATGGACAAGAACCTGCAAAGAAGAAATTAAAAGGAAAAGTATGAAATTAGAAGAGAATTAATGGATGAATACAAGGTGATTTCCGCTGTAAATTATCCCGTGTATTTTGTCCACGTAAGCAATAGTTGAATTTCTTGCTTCAGTTTCGTAGGTCTGAGCAGTTCATAGTTCGCAGAGTCAGTAAAATCACACGCCAAAGCAAATGCAATAAATTAAATAAATTAATGGTTATATTACAGTTAACTTGGAAGAATAGAGCACCACAAACCACGAACACCAAAGTATATCGTACCTCTCCAGCGTTAGACACTGAAGCTTTTCGTGTGATTATTTTTTAAAGAAATCCCTAGATAGCTGCGAAAGAAACATAATGGATAACTAGATTCACTAATTCAATCTTCCGTGTACCCCGCGGCGCAGATTGGATATCCCACTGGCACTGCCACTAAGAGGCCACTGAGCAGGTTTGTCACGAGCCCATCCTTGCAATCTCGTCATGCTTCTCCATGAAGGAAAAACTCGAGGCTGGTTGCTCGTGGCGTAATTTAAGTCAGTCTCGTTAGTAATTCCTCGCTGAAAAGTTACTCGGCCGAGGGAACATAGCAGTGGGCCCCATTTGCAGGACTGCGACGAGTTATAGTTATTCACTGCTTCAGATTTTTCAGGTGTTACCTCCTCGGAATCGGGAATGGGGGAATCGGTCATGAATCTGTGAACTATTTTATCCAATGCATCGTTGTTTAAACCCAATCCTCTAATGAAAGGCGAGTCTTTAAGTAAAATTTTTAAGGCCTCTATGTTGTCAGTGGTCAAATACTGATTCATCAGTGAAGGAGCTCTCTTTGAAGCTGCAGTGTAAAGGTCTAGCAGTACTTGGCGAGCATAGTTAGGCTGGCCGAAATAATCATCGTCTTCGGCAATGTAGGAGTCCAAGTTGTCAAAGTTTAAGTTGGTGAACTTTTGTGGGAAAAGTGAAATCAGCGCGTAAGGAATGGATACTTGATCGTAGTGCGAAAGATTCTGTAGTTGCTCTGGGAACATCTTCACCAGTTCCTGGGTCAGCAGCTTGGGATGATTGTCCGTTTCAAATTCATCAGGAAACATTTGTGACAATATCTTCGCAAGTATCCAAGGCTGGTCTAATGTGAAGTCCTCGTACATGTCATTAAATAACCTTAGTAACAGGTCGTTGTGGACATCAGCAGTTCTGCCCAAGCCACCTCCAAAAAATGCCAAAGCAATAAGTAGAACAATAGGGATGGCAAGGAATAATCCGGCAACAGCCAAACCAGGTGCCGCGTTCTGCACTGCTGCGAGAATGCTAGCGAGGAAAGAATTGGACGTGCTTGACGTTGTACTGGTTGAAGTTGAGCCTACCGAAACAACTGATCCCGAGGACACAGAACCTGAATCTACGCCTACATTCAGTATACTCACGGAAGGTGGCGCAAACGTGGCCGAAGGACCTGGCTCTACAACTACCAGTGTATTCGGGTCAGAGGAGCCGTTTACTCCGGGCAACGAATTGTTTGTCACAACTACCGTGACTACGTTAGCAGGAGTAGTAATAAACGTATCGTTTTCACTTAGAACATGGACTGGTATCACTGCCTCTGTTGCGTTCTGATTTCCAACTAATGGGGCATCTGTTACTGGTGACGCTGTTACCCCGACTGTACCTGTACTAGTGGCATTGAACTCGTTTTCGGTTAGAACTGTAGCTTGGTCATTTACACTGCTTTCCGTAGTCGTCGTGTCGTGAAAGAACTGCGTATGTAGCAACGTGCTTAGCTCTGTATCTTGGGTTAGGTCGGTTATGGTTTCCACTGGAATGACTGTTGTTGAACTATCCGATTCTTCTGTTGCATGCATTGGTAAGATAGTAGACATCTCGGTTCCAGGAACCTCTGTTGTGGTACCCGCCGTCGTTTCAGTGATGAGTGTTGTTTCGATTCTGACTTCAGTGGTGGTGGCTGATTGCGTTGTCGAATCAATTTGCTCAGTCAAATGGCTTTCTTCTGTAGCTTCAGTCTCCAGTGTCATCGTAATTCCGTCCAACAGCGTTGCCGTTGTAGATTGCAGTGTAGGACTTTCAGTCTGAGGGTCCGTGGTCTCAACTAAACTCGTCACATCACCGGCAGTTGCGGTGGAAGCAGGGTATGTAGTAAATTCTGAGAACACTGCAGCAGTGCCCGTTGTTGTTTCTTGGTCAAAGTTTTTAGTAGACTCGGTAGCTTCGTCTACAGATTGCGTTGTTGGATCAGTAGATTCCGAAGTACTACTTTCTACGGTAATTGTTTCATGCTCTGCGTTCGTTGTTGTTGATGGGATCGGTTCGGTAGCTGTAACTGTGTTCTCTGCAAACGTTTCTGAGGTCGTTTCTGCTGTTGTAGTGTCCGGTACCTCTTCAGTTTCTTCGGTAATTGTGTGTTCGGGAGCATTTGTAGTGGTTTCGCTGGAATTTTCTGAAGTCAGCGTTGTTGTTGTTACGTCACCTTCAGTCGATAGCGATGTTGTTTCAGTTGGTGCCTTATCGCTTGACGTGATGTCTGTCGTGACTTCAGACATACTAATGTCTTCGTTAGGAGGTGTGTATGTTGTAGACTCTGTTGTAAACGTTGAAAGCAAGTCATCACCAACTGTGCTTGTAAGTGGATCCACTATGGTCTCACCTGGGGTTCCCGTTATTTGACTGACTTCGTCTATCGTACTTGATGTACTCTCTGTCTGTGTAGCGTCACTATCAGTCGTGGCTGAAATAGTTTCGCTAGTGGTGACATCTACCGTATTTGTTTGAGACGTACTTGCAATGATTTCTTCTTCAGGTTCATGTGTTGCTGCGTCGTGTTCTTCAACTCCTTCGGTAGTGTCACTAGAATCCAATATCTGAGTGGTTACACCAAGACTAGTCATGGTGGTACTAACATCTACTAAGCTTTCGGTTGCTATTATTGTTGACAGTGATTCGCTAGAGATTGCTTCTGTGCTGGCTGATTCAAGGGTAGTAGTAGATTCCATTTTTGAGTCTTGCTCGAGGTCGCTTTGAGATGTTTCCGCAGTTACAGTTTCTTGAGCAGCGGCATCCTCTGTACTTTCGCTCGGATGTAGTGTAGTAGTGGTTTCACCTAGTGCTGGAGAGGTTTGGCTAGTCTCTTCTCTTTCAGTCTCTGTAAAAATGGTCTCTGTGGACGCCAGTGTCGTGGCAGTCGGTACTTCCTCGGTGACTGCTACCTCAGTGCTTATTTCCGATATAGTAGTTGCTTCCAAGAGTCCGTCTTGTTCAGTTTCACTTTGGATTGTTTCTGTCGTGGTGGTTTCTTGCTCAGCGACTTCCTCTGTACTATCGCTTGTAAGCAAAATAGTAGTGGTTTCACTTGGTGCTAGTGTGTGTTGGCTAGGCACTTCTGAACTTTCTGTTGATGTGATCTCAGTGGACGCCAGTGTCGTGATAGTCAGTATCTCTTCGGCGAATCCCACTTCAGTGCTGGTCACCTCTGATGTAGTAGTTGCTTCTGTCAGCGCATCTTGTTCAGTTTCATTTTGGACTGTTTCTGTTACGGTGGTCTCTGGTACTGCGACGTCTTCTGTACTTTCACTTGTATGGAAAATAGTTGTGGTTTCACTTGGTGCTAGTGTGTGTTGACTAGTCACTTCTGAATTTTCTGTTGATATGGTCTCAGTGGACGTCAGTGTCGTGGTAGTTAGTACCTCTTCGGCGAATGCCACTTCAGTTGCTTCTGATATAGTAGTTGTTTCTGTAAGCGCATCTTGTTCAGTTCCACTTTGAATTGTTTCTGTTATGGTGGTCTCTTGTACTGCGACGTCTTCTGTGCTTTCAATTGAATGCAAAGTAGTTGTGTGAATAGTTGTGGTTTCACTTGGTGTTAAAGTGGTTTGGCTGGTCTCTTTTCCTTCAGTCTGGGTAGTGATGGTCTCGGTGGACGCCAGTGTCATGGTAGTCGGTACCTCCTCGGTGACTGCTACCTCAGTGCTTATTTCAGGTATAGTAGTTGCTTCCAAGAGTCCATCTTGTTCAGTTTCACTTTGGATTGTTTCTGTCGTGGTGGCTTCTTGCACGGCGACTTCATCTGTACTATCGCTTGTATGGAAAATAGTAGTGGTTTCACTTGGTGCTAGTGTGTGTTGACTAGCCACTTCTGAATTTTCTGTTGATGTGATCTCAGTGGACGCCAGTGTCGTGATAGTCAGTACCTCTTCGGCGAATCCCACTTCAGTGCTGGCTACCTCTGATATAGTAGTTGCTTCTGTCAGCGCATCTTGTTCAGTTTCATTTTGGACTGTTTCTGTTAAGGTGGTCTCTGGTACTGCGACGTCTTCTGTACTTTCACTTGTATGGAAAATTGTAGTGGTTTCACTTGGTGCTAGTGTGTGTTGACTAGTCACTTCTGAATTTTCTGTTGATATGATCTCAGTGGACGCCAGTGTCGTGGTACTCAAACCGACTTCGGTGAGGGCCACGTCAGTGCTAGTTAACTCTAATGTAGTAGTTGATCCTGTCAGCGCAACTTGTTCAGTTTCACTTTGGACTGTTCCTGTTATGGTGGTCTCTTGTACTGCGACGTCTTCTGTACTTTCACTTGAGTACAAAGTAGTTGTGGGAATAGTTGTGGTTTCACTAGGTGTTAAAGTGGTTTGGCTAGTCTCTTCTCCTTCATTCTGTGTGTTGATGGTCTCGGTGGACGCCAGTGTCGTGGTAGTCGGTACCTCCTCCGTGATTGCTGCCTCAGTGCTTACTTCCGATATAGTAGTTGGTTCCAAGAGTCCATCTTGTTCAGTTTCACTTTGAATTGTTTCTGTCGTGGTGATTTCTTGTTCTGCGACTTCCTCTGTACTATCACTTGTATGGAAAATAGTTGTAGTTTCACTTGGTAGTAGTGTGTGTTGGCTAGTCACTTCTTCTAAATTTTTTGTTGATGTGGTCTCAGTGGACGCCAGTGTCGTGGTAGTCAGTACGGCTTCGGTGAGTGCCACGTCAGTGCTAATTAACTCTAATGTAGTAGTTGATTCCGTCGGTGAATCATGGTCAAATTCGCTTTGAATTGCTTCTGTTGATGTGGTTTCTTGTACTACGACGTCCTCTGTACTTCCACTCGGATGTAGAATAGTACTGGTTTCACCTAGTTCTGGAGGAGTTTGGCTAGTCTCCTCTCTTTCAGTCTCTGCAGAGGTGGTCTCGGTGGATGTTATTGTCGTAGTCGGTATCTCTTCGGCGAGTGCCGCACCGGTGCTACTTATTTCCGATAAAGTAATTGCTTCTGTCAGCGCATCTTGTTCAGATTCACTTGGCACTGTTTCTGTTGTAGTGGTTTCTTGTACAATGACGTCTTCTGTACTTTCACTTGAATGCAGAGTTGTCTTGGGAACAGTTGTGGTTTCACTCGGGATAGGAGTGGTTGGACTAGTCTCTTCTTCATTCTCTATAATGGTGGTCTCGGTGGTTGCCAGTGTCGTAGTAGTTGCTACCTCTTCGGTGGGTGCCATTTCAGTACTAGTTAACTCTATAACAGTTGTTGACTCCATGAGCAAACCTTGTCCAGTCTCACTTTGGACTGTTTCCGTTATGTTGGTTTCTTGCCCTACGTCTTCCGTACTTTCACTTGAGTGCAGAGTAGTTGTGGAGATAGTTGTGGTTTCATTCGGTGCAAGAGTGTATTGGCTAGTCACTTGTTCTGTATTATTCTCTGCTGGGGTGGTCTCGGTTGCTGCTAGGGTCGTGGTAGTCGTTACTTCCTCGATATGTTCCAGGTCAATATTGGTTACTTCTAACACGGTAGTTGATTCCATGAGTGAATGGTCCACTTCTTCACTTTGGATTGTTTCTGTTGTTGTGGTTTCTCCTGCACTTCCGCTAGAAAGTAGAATGGTAGTGGTTTCACTGGGTGCCGGATCAGTTTGGCTAGTCTCCTCTGCTGCAGTCTCTGTTGTAATGGTCTCAGGGATAGACGGTGTTGTGACTGTAGGCACGGCTTCGCTGTGGGCCACCTCTGCGCTGGTTAGTTCTAATAGAGTAGTCGATTCCATTAGTGAAATTTGCTCAGATTCGCTTCGGATTTTTTCTGTTGTCGTTTGTACTACAGTGCCCTCGGTACTTTCGCTAGAATGCAAAGTAGTAGTGGTTTCACTTAATGTTAGGGTGTGATGGCCATTCACTTCTTCTGCATTTCCTGCTAAAGTGGTCCCAGTGGATGCCATAGTCGTGGTAGTCGGTACGGTTTCGGTGAGAGCTATCTCTGTGTTAGTCACATCTAATGAAGTAGTTGATGCTATTAGTGCATCCTGGTTGGAAACACTGTGAATATCTTCTGTCATGGTTTCTTGTAATGCATAGCCCTCTGTAATTCCGCCTGGATGTAAACCAGCAATACTGTCACTCAGCGAAAGATTAGCTTGGGTAGTCTCTGTTGACGTGGTTTGAGATGACGCGGTGGTCAATGCAGATTCGGTGAGGGCTATTTCTGTGTTAGTTACATCTAACGAAGTAGTTGATGCAATCACTGTATCTGTGTTAGTTACTACTAATACAGTAGTTGATTCAGTGAGTGAATCCTGGACTTGTTCACTTTGGAATGTTCCTGCAGTTGTGATTTCTTGCATTGCAACGTCCTCTGTAGTTTCGCTTAAATCTCGTGGAGTAGTTGTCTCAATCGGAGTAGTTTGACTAATATTTGTCAAATTTTCTGATGTAGTTTCACTGGAGGCCATAGTAGTGGTAGTCGGTATGCCTCCAGAGATACCCTCTTCGGTGCTAGCTGCTGCATGTGTAGTAGTACTAATATAGTTTGTGAATGATTCCGAGTTCAAGTCGCTTTGCGTTGTCTTCACAGTGGTATCTTGCACCGCAACGTCCTCTGTAGTTACGCTTGGATTCAAAGTGGTTACGGTACTCATTACTAGAGTAGTTTGGCTAGTTTCTGCAGTCTCAGATGACGTGGTTTCCATGGGTGACATATCAGCAGTGATAGTCAGTAAAGCTGTTAAGGGGGCCACTTCTGTGCCAACTGCTGCAAGTGTAGAAGTTGAGGTCACAAGTGGATTTTGGTCAGATCCGCTTTGACTCGTTTCCATTGTTGTCGTTTCCTGTATTACACCGTCCTCGGCAGCCCCACTTGAATACAAAACAGTAGTGGTCTCACTTAATACTGAAATAGTGTGAAAAGCCTCTTCTGCTGTATTTCCTGTTGATGTGAAGTGGACCTCAGTGGACACCGTCGTTGAAGTAGTCAATGCGGTTTCCGAGAGAGCCGCCCCAGTGTTAGCTGCTTGCGGTATAGTCGTGGAGTCTGCCTGCATATTCTGGTCAGTTTCGCTCTGAACCGTTTTTGCAGTTGTAATTTCTTGTGCAGCAACTTCCTCAATCTCAGAAGACACCAATGTCGTGGTAGCTGGACTGGCTTCACTGAAAGTCACCCCTGTGCTGCTTGGCTCCAGGATGGCGGTAGATTCCGTATTTGAATCCTGGTTAAACTCACTATGGGTTGCTTCCGCAGTTGTGGTTTCTTGCACTTCAACGCCATCTGTAGTTTCGCTAGCTTGTAAAGTAGTAGCGTTCGTACTTACTGTTAAAGTAGTTTCGATACTCTGCTCATCCAGGCTGTTGGTGAAGGCAAGTTCAGCTGTACTTCCAGTAGTATCAGTGGTAGGTCGTACAGTCGCTTGGAATACAGTCGTTGTTTCCATATCTTGCTCTGGCTGAATTTGGGTCGTTTTGGAAGTTGTAATACCTTGCGTTTCAGCTTGTTCAGTCACCACGACTGGATGCAGAGGAGTTGTTGTTTCACCTGAAGAAAACGTCGTTTCGTTGGCACTTCCACTATTCTTTGTTGTAGTATCAGGCGACGCTGTAGTAGTAGCGGTCGCTAAATCTTCATTAAAGCTAGGATCTGCAGGGATGGTTTGCAGTACAGTTGTGGCTTCGGTGACTGAGGTTTGGTCAAATCCGTCCTGGGTTGTTACCGTAGTCACAGGATCGTTTACATCAGTGGTTTCACTCGAACGCAGGGTAGTAATGACCTGATTTACGGTTGAGGAAGGTTGGCTCGTCTCGTCTGCTGCACCCTCTGTACCTACTACTGTACTGCTACTCTGGTCTGAAGCTATAGTCGTTGTAGTTAATAAGGCTTCACTGACAGCCGCCTCCATACCGGTTACTTGTAATGTTGAACCGTGGGACAGCTCCTCTTGTGTCGTTTGCAAAGTTGTAGTATCCTTCAGCCCAACTTCATCTGTGGTTTCACTAGGATTCTGTGTAGTTGTGATATCGTTTAATGATTGAGTTGAATAGTTGTCCTTCGTCGCAGTTTCGACTAAAGCCGTAAGGGTTGAATGGATTGTCAACGCTGCTGTTGTTTCTTCCATGTCAACTCCCTGGCTTGAATGCATAGTAATATAACTTTCGCTTGACTCATGAGGATTCGCAGCTGACGTAGTAATAGCCAATGTAGAAGTTGTAACCAAGAGGTTAGAGTCGCTTTGGAGTGAAACAGCTGTAGTATCCTGCGTCTTAACTTCCTCGGTATTTCCGCTCACAGCGAGAGTAGTTGCCAGATCACCAAGTGGTTCAGTACTGTAACTAGTCTCCTCTACTCCACTGGCTGGTTGTGTTGTTTCAAACGAGGTTATAGTAGTAGACACTAAGCCAACCATGTTTGTTGCCGTAGTTGTAGTAGCTTGAGTCTCAACTTCCTCCGTGCTTCCAGTCCCATGCAAGTTAGTTGTGCTTTCACTAAATGTTTGAGTAGTTGGACTAGTCTCGTGTGTTGTGATTTCGGCTAGTGTAGGTACGACCATTGTCGTTGGTAGTACGTCGTTGAAGGTTACGTGTGTGTCAGCTGTAGCCAATGTTGTAGCAAAAGCTGAATTGGGGTCCAGTGTTTCGACAGTATTTTGTGCTGTTGTGGAATGCTGCATTTCAATCCCCTCAGTGGTCCAATTAGATTGCATATTGGTATCAGCCCAAGTTATTGGTTTATTGGTCTCTTCTGTCGTACCACTACTTACTGCAGGGACTGTTACCGCAGCTGTCGTATCTTGTAATCCAACCCCCTCAGTAGCCCCGCTTGAATACAGGATGGTACTGGTCTCACTTATTGTTTGAGTAGGCTGGGTATCCTTCTCAGTGCTGGTTTCGTTCGAAGTGGCCTCAAGAGAAGCAGTGGTAGTTGCACTAGTTACAAATTCACTGAAGACAGCCTCTGAGCTAGTTGCTTGCAGTGAAGTGGTAGGCACTGAAATGTCAGCTAAATCTGGAGTTGTAATGTCTTGTATTTGAATTGCGACCGTGGTTCCGGTCGGATGCGCAGTAGTATTGGCTTGGCTTACTATCGTAGTTATTTGGCTAGTTTTCGCTGGAGTTGTCTCGGCTGACGTAGTTTCGACAAGAGTTGTAAAGGTCAAATCAGGGGCTATTTCAGTGGTAATACTGTGTGATAACGGAGTTCCATCATCTGGCTGCTGTGTGGTAATTATTTCGGTTGATACTGAACTTAGTTGGCCTTCTGCCGTACTCTGAGCTAGAGTAGAATCACCTGAAGCTGCAGTTTCCGTAATGAAAGCATCACTGAACGTTGTCTCCGTGCCACCTGCTTGAAGTGTAGTAGTGGAAATCCCAACTTCATTTTCAAGTGTTTGCGCAGTTGTTGTAGCTTGCATCTCAACCACTTCGATAGTACTGCTCGGATTGAGAGTTGTAACTTCACTTGATGTTTCAGCAGTATTGCCAGGGTCACCCGTTGTACTATCTTCGAAAGTTTCTACCACTGTAGCTGGTCCAGTATTACTTAAACTCGACTCTGTATTTACTTGCAAAATAGTCGTTGCTTCGGTGAGTACCTGTTGCAATTCACCATGGGTTGTTTCCTCAGCCATGGTAACTTCCATTTCCGCAGTTGTTTCAATTGCATTGTTCATGGTATCCTCACTTACTGTAGTTTGACTAAATTCGTGTATACTTGTTGCTATAGTCTCTGTTAGCGACGATTCAGTAAACACTGCAGCCGGTTCGGTTTCACTGAACAGAGAGTATGTAGAGCTTGTTTGTAGTGCTGTAGGCCTTTCAGTTGCTGGTTCTATTAGCTCACCCTCGTTACTAGACGCAGTTGACGCAGTTTCATTATGGATAGTGTCAGTGGTACTTGCTTCCGAGAGGGTTGTAAAGTTTGTGGATTCGGTTTGATGTCCTCCTTGGTTCGAATCCTCCGTTGCAGTGTCCTGTATCTCAACGTCTTCGGTTACTACAGTTGTGAGTTGTGTATTCGCGATTTCGCCCGTAAATGAAGCAGTAGTTTCACCGTTTTCCACCGTACCCTCAGCCGACGAAGTCGGTTGAGAAGACGTTGTAGCCAAATCAGCTTGGCCGAAAATAAATTGTGCGGTACTGGTCTGAAGAGTTGCTTCCGTGGGTTCTTTATCAACTTCACCATGAATGTTTGCTAAAGTTGTGCTAAGAGCCAGTTCATTTTCTCCAGGTGTTTCTGCTGTGCGTGTCGTTGTGGCTTCACCGAAGCTCACGCTAGTCTGGGAAGTTTCTGTGCTGATATCTTCTACTGTAGTATCTTCAGTTGTCTCATTTGATTGCGAAGTAATTGCGGAGACATGGTTAGTTTCGGTACTTATTGTTGCCTCAAAGTAGTTTGTTGTAGTTTCTACCAAGGCTAAACCGCCTATTGCTTCAACGGGTGTAGTTATTGCAGAGTTTGTTGAGAGAGATTCAGTTGCTGCTGGCGTTAATGTATTGCTACCTTTAGTTGTTTCGTCTTCTATTTTTCCTGTTGTCGTAACTTCGTGTGCAAGAGAGTCCTCAGTTCCTTCGCTGAAGGTCTCGCTAGGAACTGTGTGCTCAAAATCTGGAGAAAAACTTGTTCCTCCAAGCGTACTGTCAACTGCACCAGGCTTTGTGCTTGTAGCTGATATAGTTGCGTCGATGTCAGAATCGGTTGGTTGAAAAGTTATTGGAAAAGACTCTGCGTTGCCTCCAGAAAAAATAGTTGAAATTGTGGTTATATCTGCGTTAAATTCTCCAACAAATGTAGTTTCAAATGACGCAGCGGTGGTTGGACTGGGTGGTGTGGTGGGTGCAGCTTCAGCATTAAAATCAAAATCCGTAGTTATCGTTCCAGTAGAAACTGCCTGAGTAGAGGTGGTATTTGCTGTATTGTTATCCTCCTCTGTAGCTACTTCACTGATAGCAATTATCTCGGCCGTAGTAGTCTCAACCTGTAGATAAAACTAAGTTAGCTTCAGTCAGGCTCAGTAAAAAAAAAAAGCTGTAAGCGTACCAGTAGCTAACGTTGTCTTAAAAAAGATTACCTTATTAGCTGTTGCATCATGAGTGAGTGTAGTAACTTCGCTCGCTTCTAAGGAGAATACTCCGGTTGTTGCGGAAACTTCCGTTGTTCCATTCCCAGCCATGAAACTAGAAGTTGCAGTTAACTCAGGCGGCGTACTTTCAGCAAGAGTAGTAACAGGCGTTTGGTCAGTAGTGCTTTCAGCAGATGCAGCTGTACCGGCTGAAACAGCGATCATGGTGGGAAATATTCCCGGTGCACTAGCAAATGTAGTACTTGTTTCGAATGAAATAACCTCAAAAGTAGTGTCTGGTTCAGCTGAAATAGTGCTCGTATTCACAGTTGTCATAGTTTGCAGTTCTTCAGCTTGTACCGTCATTGGGTCAGTTGTGATCGGTAAGATTTCAGGAGAAGGCGCTTCAGTAGTGACCGGAAAATTACTGCCGTTTATGACGTTCGACAAAATTGTTTCAGCTGCATCAGTTGCGCTTGTTACATCTTGAACCGTGGTCTCAGTTGAAGAAACATCAGTAGTAACATCTATTTCAGCTGGAACAGCATTGCTTGTTGCAGCCAAAACTGTTTCGGTAGTTGTAGCAGCTTCTGGCTCGGTTCCTGTAGCTGTCTGAATGGGAACAGTTGGGATAGTTTCAGCATTTGTAAGTATCAAGCCATTCGTTGTGACATCGATCGTCCTAGTTGTCTCGCTTTCAACTGCGCTTCCAGTAGTTTGCAGGTCTGTTGGAGGTTTGACGGTAGTTAGAGAAACAGCTACTGTTTCTGCGTTTCCAGTTGTTTGCACCGCATTGTCGTTACTACTTGAAGTTTCATGAGTTGAAGCTGCAAAAACTGTAGTCTCTTGTTCAAGAATATCTGTTCCTGCAGAGACTGGATCGACGGCTGTTACTACTTCAGCTAGAATAGTAGTAATTGCCGTCACTTGGGTTGATGTAGGTTCCGCGCTTGCAGTCTCTGTGGCAAGTGCACTGGAAACAGTTGTAACCATCTCGTGCGGGTTATCCGAGTTACCAACTGTTATTTGTTCGTTTGTGCTATCAAGGCTAGTGTTGTTATTCGGTATGACACCAGCAGTAGTTGCCAAGTCTCCAGTTGTAACGGTACTTAGGATCGTATCCGTTTGGCCTTCACTAGACATGTTCGTATTGACAGTCTCGTTTGCTGGTACTTCCGTTCCTAAAACAGTTTCACTCGGAACTGTAATTACGGATGGCGTTGTGACTCCTGACAGCAGTTCGCCACTTCCAGTTGTTTCCGTAAGAACATCGCCGGCAGTTGTACTTACAATATCAGCAAGCATGTTCGATACAGTAGACAGAATGCTAGCAGTTGTCTCTGCCGTAGAAAATGAATTCGCTGTTGTTTCAAGCGTAGCGCTCGTAGCAACAATGTCGTCTACCGTAGTTTGGTTAAACAAAGTCGTCTCAGCTTTAAGGGACTCAGTTGTCGTGCCCTCGAATAGTTCGTCCGTAGTCGTTGAAGGATTATCGGTAGTAAGCTCATTTACTGTTGTTTCTGGCAACAAACAAAGGAGAGTTAAGAGTAAATAAGTCTCTATTTGACGATCATGTACTTTAGGCATTATACTATGGTAAGAGATGGTGACTATAATAGTTTTAAAAAACACAATTGTTACGATACCTGGTAATATCGTGGCTGTGACCTGCGCCATTGTCATATTTTCAGCAGTTACTTCAGCAGATCCTTCAGTTACTGCATTTAATCCCGCTGTTGCATCTGCTACGATGGTGGATGGCGGCTGAATAGTTGCGCTTTCAGTTGTTAATAATTGTTCGGCGGTAAATGATTCGGAAAATTCAGCTACTGTCGTAGTAGTTAGGTTCTGCTCTTCTGAATTTCCCGCCAGGGTTACTGTTGTTATTACCTCGCCTAGAGCTGTTGTACTGAGCGCACTTAGACCAGGATTTTCACCGTCTGTGGTCTCCATCTCTTCGCTCATAATGGTGTTAATATCTGCCTTAGACGTAGTGGTTTCTGAGAGAGCAGGTCCAGTCGTTTCTGACAAAACTGTCTGTGTTGCAGCATCCAAATCTACGGCACTTCCAGTCAACCCTGAACTTGTGGGTTCGCTCGCAAGTGTTGTAGTATGACCAAGTTCGGTTGTGCTTGTTCTAGTTACTGCAGGCTCTTCACTAGTAGTATTGACCGTGCCAGCTTCAGGTTGGACAGTTGTTATTTCCTGTAGGACAGACCTGGTAGTTTCAAACGAGTCATTCGTTTCTTGACTTGACTTAATAGTTGTTTGTAGGTTTTCTAAAGAATCTGTCGTTGTTTCAGAATTAGCAATAATATCTGCCACTTCCTTCGTTATAGTTATGTCCGTTACTGCACTAGTTTCAGGAGTGGCATCTTCTGTACTTATTTCGTCTGAAGTAAAACTTGAATTAACTACGGTAGTTGAACTCAAAGGAGTAGTTTCGTCGGTCTGCTCAGTATTGCTTGTATCCTCTGGTTGTATAATATTTGTTCCAAGCGACTCGGTTAGACCTTCAGATACGGTTTCATTTGATGTTACTGCTGAAGTTTCTTCAGTCGTTTCTTCAGTTGCTGTAGAAGTTAGCAACTCCGAAGTGAATTCTTCAAACAATTGCACTGTTACAGTGTTCACCGTATTCGATTCGTTAAAGTTACCTGTGGCCATGACAGTTGTTGAATGTAACTCGCCTTCGGTAGCAGAAGAAACGGTGAATTTCTCCGAATCGTGTTCAGTTTGATCAGTGGTGATACTAGCCGTGTTAGCAGGTGCAGTTGGTGTTGCCAACGTTGAAAATTTTATAGCTGAAGTTGTTTCACTTGGTTCAGCACTACCGGGTACCCCAGTAGCGCTATCAAGGACTGGCTTATCGGTCTCTTGAGCTGACGTCTGTGATTCTAAGCTATTTGCAGAAGCGTCTTGGATAGTTATTCCAAACTGTCCAAGCTGGTTGAACTCGGACGAGTGTAAAGTCAGCTCAGTGGTGGCTGTCATTGATTCAAGCTCAGTAAACGTTAATGCCATGCTCTGAAAGGTGGGCAGAGCTTCATCGGAAGCCGTTACCGGTAGACCAGTCTCTGTACCTAATGGCTGCGTGCTTATCACAGTTGCTTCGGTAGTCGCATCTAGTTTATGTGAAGTTGAGTGAAAATTGTTCTCTTGGGTGTTTGTTGTTACGATTTCCTGATGCCCAGTCGTTCCCGATGGCGCATATGAAGAGAAAATAGTTGTTTGGCTAGCTTCCTGTGATATTATCGTCACCAATGACGTATCGGCATTATCTGCTTGAGTAGTAGTCTCTACTTCATCTATTCCTGAAGTCAATGTCTCTTTCGTGCTTTCTGTAACAGGCACGGTAGAATCAGGCGAGCTGTTGAAAGAGAGCTCCGTATTCAAAGCTGCTGAATTATCACTCGACGAAACAATTTCCGTGATATCCACGACAGTCGATTCAGTTTCACCCATCGCAGTAGTAGCAGCTTCACTTACGGGGGTTGTTCCTTCGCTAAATGTATTTGTAACATGAAGAGGTATTTCGCTTGCTGTTTCCGTCGAAACATTTGCAATCAAAGAGTCTGTCTCGAAACTTAAAATTGGAGGAAACGTCACAATTGTCCCTGCAAACGGGGAATGATTGACGCCTCCTTCCTGCTCTGTGCTTTGTTCAACGGCCACAACAGTAGACTGTTGCATCAAATCTTCTGAACTAAGACTCGTAAGCGCACTGTGAAAGTCTTCTGAAGTTGTTCCTGACTCTTGTGTAGAAGTTACTGGCCCTAATACGAAGTCCGTTATGAAGCTCAATACTGTTGTTGAAAAACTGGGTGCAGCTGTACTCTCTTGCATAAGAGAAACTTCGGAGTTGTTCTGTGACGGGTCTGTAGCTACTGGAAGAGCAGTATCGGTGTTCTCAGCAAAGATAACGTTAGTAGAGGAAAGAGCGGAATCTTGCGAAACAGTAATAGCAGAAATAGTTGTTTCTTCCGTGACTGGCTTGGTAGAATTACTTTGATCGTTCTCCAAAGCTGAACCTGTTGAGGGTTGTGTTGTTTGTTGTCCAAATAGAAATCCTGCGACTGTTTGAAGTACCGAAAATGAGAACGAGTCATCATTTACGTCTGAACTTGGGCTCCCTGTGGTATGAGTATCTGGAGTACCTTCAGTTCCTGCTCCTAATACGATCCCCCTAGTTGTAGTTGACTCGCTGGTATCGTGTCCGGATACAGTTACCTCATCCAAGCTTGTCATAGTCGTAAACTTGTCTGTGTCGTTGTTAGGGAAAGTCTCTGGTAAACGGGTGGTTGATAAATCTTGTGCGTCAGTTTCCTGACTGACAAGACCAGTTCCTAAAGTTTCTGGTTCGTTCGTCGTGTCAGCATTTACGTTCGTTGTATGTAACTCAGTTGAAGGTGAAAGCATATTATCGTCAGAAGATATCGTAGCCGTTGTAAGGCTGTCTTGTGCTTGTGAAGTTAAGGTAAAGGTAGTCTGGTTTGTCCCAGTGTTGGCACCAGCTTGATCAGCAGAAGTTGATAAGGACAAAGTAGATTCTGTCAGTGACGGCGAGTTTGTTTCAGAAGCTGCAGATCCGGTTAAGCTACTCTGAGTTTCTAGTAACAAGGGAAATGGCGAGGTTTCTTCTGCATTGCCAGCAAACGTGGATTCCGCTGCTGTAACCGTTGTTTCACTAGCTGTAAAAGGATTTGCAGCAACCTCTACGGTTTCTGTCGGACTGCCAATAATAGCTGATGCTGGCGGCCCTACAGCTCCATCAGCTGTTGTAATTTCAGTTTCTGATGATACTGGAATCTGTATTAAATTCTGTGTAGTCAGCGCATTTGTTTCTGAATGAACGCTAGAGAAGAAGGTGCTACTCGTATCGACAGGAGTAGTAAGCAATCCCGCAGGAGTGGCACCCGAATTAGCTTCAGTGGTATGTCCAGTGAGCAAGTCTGTGGACACATCTGTCACATCCTTTATCCCACTGTCGCTTGCAGTGTTTCCCTCCGAGGAAAATTCAGCTTGAATACCAGATCCTAAACCGGTAACAGTGAGCTCCGAACTCAAGAAAGTCTGTAAAGTTTAAATAAAATAATGAATATTTACTAGTGCAACGTGTGTGTTCATGACGCATACATTTTTCACAGATGATAGTTAAGCTCATTACATACAATTAGTGATAACTGGATGTTTTTATAAAAGAAATTACGATAATTTTTTTATTTCTAAAAAGCTGAGTTTCCTAGAAGAGCGTTAGCAATTATGAAACCATCCATCCTCCAAACCAAAAACCATCTTGTTTTTATATTTCGATACAAAACGATAAAACATAATCCTGTACTTTCTTACTTGAGGGTTTGTCACACTGAAAGATGGTAGATTCTCCAATGTCGTTCCCAATGAAGTCGCAGTCGTATCGGTTACCACGGTGTTGACACCAACTGTGGTGGGTTTTTCAGCATCACTTCCGAGAGATACGCCCATAACCTCAAACTCATCATTTGATGGTTCCACGTTAGCCGCAACAGAACTAGGTGAAGTAAGTTCTGCTAAATGTCAAATACAAGTGAAATCAGAGCGCAGCTTGCAAGCATACACAAACATAAAGCGCCAACTGAAGCTGTTCTCCCAACGCTTGTTCGTTATGGAATCAACAAAGAAATGTGAGGGAGTTAACCGGCCTTTTCATCAGCTCATAAGGTTTTACCACTTCAACAAGGGCGATAATGGGCGTTTCCAGACATCTAGTGTAAAGCCAATTTTCACTTAATGTCTTCCTTTTTTTGGTCAGAGATACATCTTTCTGCAGAGCTAATCTGACGAAGGTCTATATTTTGCTAGTCGGGAAATCTTGTGTAACAGCTTTGCTTGTGCTTGCACTGGCACGAGAGTATATACCATCATCGGACTTTTACTTACATTACCGCAGTTTAAGAATTAAGTACTTGCAATTCAATGTCAATTCAAGGAAATTCAAGGACTGACATACGTTTTTATAGGTTTTTCTTTCTAGACTATAGCGCCTCTCGGGAAATCTTCAGATACAGCCTCACGGGCAGAGACGCTGCTTGCACACAATTCAAAAGACATGTTAAGTGCTGGTGTCACAAGTCGCAAGCACGAGCTTATTAAAAAGAACAATTAAATTTTGTTCTAGCGCTGTAACCATGCAAGGAAGCAGGTTATGTAGTAAATTCAAATGTAAAAATCATTCACCCTGTTCTACTTTCGGAGAAGCTCCCAATTAAGTTAATAGTATAATCTTGTTAGTAAGTAAGTACCTTCGCTACTAAAAACTTCAAGGGGTGAACTGTTCTCTCCTCCACTGCCCATGTTTCCAGATCCAGCGACATTTCCAGGTAATTCAGAAGATGGAACGAAGTCGTCCATGAACGTAAAGGACACTGACAATTTATTAGTAAATACGGGGGAAATTATCAAATCTATTCATCAAATAGATACCCGATGTTTCTTGCCCAACAACGATGCTGTCAGTTCCGGGATTGTTTGTGTTTGTACTGGACTCTGTGACTCACAAAGAATAAGCCCTTTTACAAAACCGTTTAATTTTAAAGTATAATCAAATTTACCAAAACTAGTAGGCTGTGCATTTCCAGTGTGCACTGCAGAAGACGACGTCGAATTTTCTGGGTCTAGAGAACTACTGTCAGACGTGGGATTACTATCAGTTGATTGAGAAGTTGATGCAGCTACGTTATTGTCTAAGAACGGATTAAGTGCAGGTTCAGGTGCTTCAGAAGCTTGCTGGAAGATGACGTTTGTGCTTTGGTTGCCAACATCAGTACTTGCTCCTGTGGCTGCCAAAGTAGAAGCCTCGCTTCCACCTTCTGCTAAAGCATTAGGAAATGAAGAATTAGACGGTTTGTTAGTTGTTCCCATGTTTTCAAAATCAGTTGCGAATCCTGTCGAAGTTTCTTGAATTTGTCCAAGTCCTGTTTCTTGTATTTCCGTCGGATCAGTGAAGGTGCTGGATACATCTTCAGTTTCCACGTCAAATGGATTTGCTGCGATTACCAAAGGTACATCAGAAACACGCTCGGTATCGGAGACCTCTTCTGTCACAGTAGACTGTTCAATGGCGCTACTTGTTATACTTGTTAGATCCTGCTGTGTGACCATCTCAGCAGTGCCTTGGATAATACCGGCTGTCGTATCGTTGCCGTCAGTGGTCAAGAAATTTTCAGTGGAGCTTTCGCTTAAGACTGTCGTCAGTTCAAGTTGTTTTGTGGGGTTCGTATCCGTCTGCGATGAATTCAAACTATCTCTGTTTGCGGCGATAGCTTGGAACTGCGAAGACGATTGAGTTCCAAGTTTTGCCCCCACTACGTTCTCTGTGCTTTGAGTAGTAAAGAGGTTGTGATCTCCATATGGTACCAAACCAGCTTTAACTCCTGGTGGCAAGCGATACAACCACGGCCGGGTTTTGAGGATCGACGTTGTGGGCGCAACTTCGGTAGAATATGGAGATTGTTTAAAGTTTGGTCTTTTATTGGGATAGTCAAGAACTATGTCTTGTTTCGGTCTGGCAAAGGGTAATTTGAACTGATACTTAGCGTCATATTGTTTAGGTTGTCTCTCTCGACGAAAAAGCTGTTGCACTCTGCTGAAGATTCCTGGATGTCTTGCCTCAAACCCGTCGTTCATACAGTTCACAGTTCCCGATTTCTCGCCGCATAATCCAATCAGTGTTAAAGTAGCCTCTGTCTCGGGTAACGGTGTACAGCATCTCGTAGTACATTCTTCATTCGAACCACATGACTGCCCCACGGCCTTTCGTCGTTGCGCACTAAAAGCGTTCTATTTGAAAACAAATGTTAGTCAAACATCAGATGATATAGGTATGAATCATTGATCAAGTATTGGCCCTATATTGTGCCTTTATGTATGGATGTTATTAATTTTTGCTTCCCTTGTGGTGCAGCAGAACAGATAACAAAAGGGAAGAACGACGCATCGTCTAAACTTTCTTCCTTTTTTTCTACAAATAGTCACTTAGGAAAACCTGGTTGTATTTAATAATCAATAAGAGTTTACACCCTGACTAATGTTTTCGTGTTAAACAAATCAAAATGTTCAGAAAAACTTGACTTTCCTCTCAGTTTGACCTGTTTTGCAATAGCTTCGTAATTTGTTGAAGTACTCATCCAGTACAAGCTGACGGAACAAAGGGATACTGAACTCTCCACGAATAGTGTTTTAGTGGCATAGTTGAGCTGAACAGAATTTCTTACAGGTTTACCACTGGGTTCTAATTACGAATCGACGGAAACAGTCAAATAGAGTATTAGAGCAGAGATGAGACAAAAGTCATCTTTACCGCTGCTTTGTAAAAAGCATTCTGCCTCACTGCTACATTGATAAGGCAAGGGTGTTACAAGTTTTATCTTCAAATGACCCTGTGATAAGTATGGCACTGGGGAAGCATATTGGCACATTTTTAACACAGCGCGACGTTCCTTGAACTGTGCGTCATATGGAAAGCGCAAGGCTACTACTAACCCGCTTACGAATGAAACAACGGATTCTGATATATTTGTCTAAACTGAAATAAACGTTTTGTCCGTCCTTCATTGTTTTAAAACGCAGTGTTCATTAATGCATCCAAATTGTAAGACTGCATTCCTGCCTACTATCATTACTGTTATTACCATGTTTGACTGTTACATTACTGTTTACTATCATAATTGATAGTAAGTGAATTTGCACAAATTCTTCGTAAAACTTGCCTAATACGTTAAGGACAGCAATTTCAGTTAAAATAATTACGAATTACGCTATATAGCACTACAGTATACTATAGTACTCTATTCCATTACGTTTGCGATAAGTAAAAACGTTTGTATAAAGTAAGTCTGTTCATAAACAAATTAGTACAGGTAAGAAAACACTGCTTACGCTTAATGAAAATGCCAGCAGAAGATTCAGGAGTACGCTTGTAAAAAGCGTCTTCATTGTTTCTTCGTGGAAGTGTAATTTCACTAAAATAAGAACCAGCACTGCTTACACTCGAATTACTTGTATAATGTTGTGCTATTGCATGGTTGCGAACGATGTGAACAATAGCAAGTCAGACCAAAGACTACATCGACAGGCAGTACACTATGTGAACTTAAACGTCGAAGCCTTTAGCACCGGTGTCGGGTACGTTGCGTCATTGTTCCCACCTGGCTAAACGTACAAGTGTAGGACCCGTGGTACCGTTCATTCCTCGCACGGTTGCCTTTGATTTTATTAGTCTTTGAAAACAGTCTAGTATTATGCGCTGTAGGTTGCGGCTATTCTATTTCTTATGGTGCGGTTTCTTGTTTCTCAGTTGCATTTAACTCACAGGTCTCACGCGTCTCATGTACATCTTGGGTCACTTCTACCCTTTATTCTCTTTGTACCGTGCGTTTGTCCGAAAAATTCAATAAAGGAACCGCAAAACCGGGGGAAACTGTTACCTTTTATATCAAAGCTCGTTATCCGATTTTACCAGCAAACTTTAACAGAAATGTAAAATTCAGTTGATTGTAACTAAAGAGGGATTATACTTATAAGATATGCTCAAAACCTATTCAGTCATTATATACTTCGACTGAAGCAGGCATACGCTTCGACAACAAATTGCAGAATCTATAAGAAAAGTTAATTGTGAAGTGCGTCGGAGACTAATAAGGAGAAAAAGATACGCAAGATTCAACTACTGTCTGATCTGAGTGCATCTATAACTTGGACGAAAAGTTCCTTATTTACACTTTATAAATCTGGCCTTGTCTGTACAAGTTCAAATAATACAGCTACACCCTTATATTCAATTTTGTTGCCTTCAGTATCGTTTGAGAAGTTACTTGTGTTGAATAATTCTCATTTGTTTAGCTTGGCCTTTGGGGTTCTTTTTCAAGGGTGCACCAATAGAAACCATTTTCACAAAACTAAGTAAACATTGCAATGTTGTGCTAGCATTCATGTAAGTATAGTTTGCATAACTAAACTTTGTGTAGCTTGACCTGCCCACACATTACCAAATAGTTTTGCTGGCGTTGAACAAAGAGACGACAAAAACTAAAATGGAAGTCATACTTTCAAAGATTATGCGCGAGAACATTTTCAATCTACTATTATTCGATAAACCATTTAAACCGAGCAGAGACACAAACCGTTTCCTTAAAGGACATAACGGCTCGTACAAGATTTGCCCAATTGCTTTACCGCTTGGCTATACGAGGGCAAAGGGCTGCAGCTGATGCGGTTTTCACAGTCCACAGCGTGAAAGCTAGAGTACAGATGCATAACTCGTATACTGTAAAAATAGCTTTGTTTTATTGGTTATCGTGTTTTCATTCAAAAGTGTTGATTTGGCATGTAAACGTATGGAACATAAGTTGCTTTACCAGTGTCATAAGTAAACTGCGGAAGATATGTACATGGAAAAGGATATGCTCGTGTACGACGCAGTGATCTCAAGTTACCCCGCACACTTCAGTTTATTCCAAATGGGTGTGTAAACGATTACTTTTACGCGTCTCGTCATGTCTACTGTTCTTCTCTGCATATTGCTCGTGCATAGACAAACAGAAAGACAAATAGATAGACAGATAAATAGATACAGACAGATAGATAGACAGACTGACTGACTGACTGACAGATAGATAGATAGGTAGATAGATAGATAGATACATAGATACATAGATAGATATAGACAGACAGACATATAGATAGATGAATAGACAGACAGATAGACAGACAAACAGACAGACAAACAGATAGACAGTCAGACAGATAGACAGACAGACAGACATATAGATAGATAGATAGATAGACAGACAGACAGACAGACAGATAGATAGATAGACAGACAGAGAGATAGATATCGGTTAATTAATTTTACCAGGCCATTGTTATAGGAGATAAATAAGCTATTGTTTCAAATCTATAAACATACCACCTGTTGTTTTCCTCGGTACAACATTCTGTATGAGAGAAAAAGGAGTCACTACTACTGTGTGAAATGTAACAGCGGAGCAGCAAGGCTGTACTTCTGATACCAAATCAATTGTTTTCCGCTTGACCGAGGAAGAAAAAACAACGAAGCTATTATAGAGAATACGGTCGTGGTAACAGACTCTTCAACTAGGTAGCGAGGGCATACGAATGAAATAAAACCAGCTTTGGCAAAACCATAAGGAAGCGGGTACCGTGAAGTTTTGATCGGCAGTACAATGGGACTCTTTTGTTTTCCTTAATAGCAATTGTTTTCAGTGATTAACTGTTTGCATTGATCGATCCCAACGCAAAGACCAGGACCTGCTGAACGACCTACTGCTAACCGTCTGCCTGCTGGATTTGGGCGAATATCAGCAGTTCCAGAAGTTCCTGCCTTCAGAATGCAGCCAGACTGGAGCTGGAGCTGATTGAACTGCTGGTCTGTCTCTTTTTGCACTGGAATCGCACAGTAACTAGCAAATAGCATTACCAGTGTACACTGAGCCACTTGGACGTTAAAACTATGGTCTCTACATAAACGGTATGTGTATATGCACGAAGGAAAACAATGTAAAATTGGCGTAAAGTATCACTTTGGCTTAATTCCAGTAGTTCACACTTGGCGCGGAATTCGTGTTAAGGTATTTGCCCGATGGCTTGTTGTATTAACCTGTGATATGTTCTCCTACTGCCACAGGCTTAAGATTCATCTATTTTAACTCAACTATGCAATGTTGGGTTTTTAATCTCTTTTATGCAAGTCTTCTACGTTTCCATCTTTACCGGTATGGGTTTAGAGGACGTCAGTTCATAGTGTATTCGTTTGGCTTTGCCGTTAAACAATTGAAAAAAACTGGAGCAAGTCATTAGAATAATCCAACGTTGTTTGAATAAATGTCGTAGGATATCAGAGCAGCAGGTTGAGATTGGTACGAGTCGTTCGCTTCAGCAGCACAATAGCTACAAATTGCAAGGTACGGTTTTTTTCATGATACAACGTTATTTTTATTTAGCTTACCGTTCAAATCAACCACAAAGCATTCAAATCAACGATACGAACGGGGAAGTTATCATTTAAAGTTTTCCATTATATGCTTGGTAAAGTAAGTTTTTGCAGATTGGGTACAGCCTGTTCCCCAAAAAAGGACATAGCGAGAGACAAGTTCATCCAAGCTTTTTGTTTATATCGTTTACAGGTTTGGCTGGATAACGATACAAATGTACGTGACGGTTGTACTATTAATAATTCGTGCAACCTCAAATTCTCAGTGATTTTGAGCCGTTGATTACCCAAAATTAAAATCTTGAACTGAATGCGAATACGCTGTATTGTGCCCTTTTTTTTGGGAGCAGATTGTACATGTCCAATGGGTGAGCAAGATTGCTATAAAACTATAACTGTTTCAATATACACACAACAGTTGAATACATACAAATTTTACAAAATAAAACATAGTCGAACTTGCGCCAGCTGGGTCTTTTTACGAGTTCTAAAAAAACAGGTCTTCTATCATACAATTCTTTTCATTTCCGTAATCTCAGGTGCACTATTTCTTGCATTGCCATCGTACTTGTGTCATTCGTAGGACAGAAATATACCCACATGCTTTGCGTATGAATCGGCAGTTTGGTTGAATCATGAGCCGTGAATCAAAGTCTGTGCGCACATGCAGAACCTTAATTTATGATTTATGCTGAAAGTACGCTTTTTGCACTGTCCCATTTGGACATGTGGCAAATGATTGCAACGCATTCAAAGATGGAACATAATTCGCTCATTCTTGTTTCATATTTGTACTCGTAGAAAAATCTGTAATTCTCCGTCCTGCTTCATATTAGCGTCACAACGTTCACTAAATCGGAGAACTACTAACGAGGTACAATTGTTCAAGCAGTAGTAAGTTTCTATGTCAGATCTTTTAATATTTTGCCTTGATATGTTCGTCATTCACTAATAAGACATTCCATTGTAAAAAAAAGTATGATAAAAGAAATGTAGCTATAGATGTCAGTGAATAGAATTGTTTAAAAAAAAATATAGGGCGTCTTTTAACCGTAACTATTTTTTATATTCAAATATGACAGCCCAGGATAAAAGTTACGTTATTCAAAGAACGAGGCGTGTAATAAGGTATGACAAGTGACATTAACGCCGTTTCCGATTCACCCGTTCACTCTTTCAGGGGAAGAAAAACTCAAACGCACCGTTCATAGCATTTGCGTCACACTGTGCATTCTGTTCCACCCCGTTCACGGAACCTTCCACACGGTCAGTAATTTAATTTAAATCAAAGTCATAGAATGCGGCTACCAAGAAATTCAGGAAACCACAAGCATCCGGGCACAACAGCACCATATGCCACGCTTTTAACAAGTGATGAGCAATTAAGGGGCATGTAATAGCTGGAATAGCCAAAGAGTTAACGGGCTTGCAAAAGTAAAAAATTCATATTTTTTAGCTAAACAAAAACGATAGACAAGCTGAGAAAGTCAAATGCCCGTTGTCGACAGCAACTCTAAATGGTTCATTTTTGAACGCGACAAAGCAGCGCCGTTCTTTCATATTCGACAACGCATTTGTGATGCAGTGCTTATTCTATTACCTTTGTGGTTACTCGAAACATACATAATTTTTTCTGTGTTGCGATAGATCATAGTTACAAGTTGTGTACGTGTGGTAATTAAAACCTTTCCGGACAGGTCTTCAGTTGCCCTGGTTAACAGGTTCTACAAGATATACGAGATGATATATTTGACCTTCCGCTAACCAGGCAAAAATTGTAAACGACCCTATTTATCTACAGGACGCAGGATCGTATACCGGTTCGTAATGAAGAAAGTAAACTTTGCTAAGGTTGTTTTGTCAAACAAAATATTAGCTCTCTAGCAACTGTCCATGCAAAGAAGATAATCATGTTGACCTAATCAAATGCGAACTTAAGAATGCAGATGCTGCTGAATGGATCGAGAACAAGGAACCTTGGGTACAAGCAACATAAACTACCTCCTACTGTGAGAACCAGTGGACATGCTTGAATAAAAGGATGCAATATGTACCGTTGTTCTAAAACGTTAACCAGACCGCGATTCCACTAACTGCATGATTAGTACATTTCAGGGCAAGCTGATTATATTTGGAACGAAATAAACCATTTTCTTAGGGTATGTTATTAAGGTTCGTGTTTCTGTTTCTATAATTGTTTAAAGACAGCGCGCGGGACTTGAGATAAGTTTTTGAGAGGGTTTCTTTTTCTATCTTTTATGGTTGTGAATATGACTGATGCGTCTCTCACGTTTATATAACCCAAACTAGTTAAATACCCAATTCTCTGTTTCGCGCTTAATTATCCTTTCGTTGTTCTTTGCTGTAATTACCGCTCTATCGCAGTCTAGTGAACAAGGGTATGATCCGCTACAACTACTACCACTTACAAGCTAGTGAACTGTAAAACCAGCCAAGCTTCAGATAATACCTACGTAGCTTGTTCGATTCACTTAGTATGACCACTGACCGCGGAGCAGTGTGCACAATTGCATCAAAGTAGTGTAAGATGAAACTAGCATTAAAACAGGGAGGATACGTTTAACGATTATACATTGCAAAGATGCTTCCATGACAATAATCTATCCGGGGAACATTTCTGTCCATTATTAGAGTGGGTTTTCTGGGGTGCAAAAGCTTTTTAAAAATTAAACTGAATTCGATCGACTTTCCACACGAGCGAAGACACTATAGATTCAAGTCTACCCTAACCATTAAGTTGCATTGTTTAATGCAGAATAATAATCCCCCATACCGTCAAGATGGCGGACAGTTCAGTTACAAAAAAAACTATTCAGTAGTCCTTTCCATGCAAAAACTTGGATAATTCACTAAAAATTACCTCACAATGACATGAAAAGGTTGCATTCTGTGCTGAAGTCATGCCACTTTATGACATTGAAAAAAAATCCCTTTAAACTTTTCCCGGAAAGTTGTTATAGTTGTTTACAGTAGCTGTAGATCCTTATGGAGAGTTACGTGACTTCAAGTGGATAAGCCCTTTATGTTATACCAAGAGTTATTAAACCTTTCATAACTCTTGCTGTAGAACTTCTGTCTAAGAAATTCGTATTACATTAAACTTGTTCTCAAATTTTTTAAGCCAATACAAGATCCATCGATATTTTTGTGAAAAAGCAAGAGTTAGCGCCCGCAAAGATCTAGAAATTGACCGGGTTCTTGTATATAAAGCTTCATTAGCCAGTATTAAGACGGTCCTCTCTTGTTCGTCCCCTCAACGTCAATGTCAAACCGCTTCCTGTGAAATTCTATGATTGCTTCTACAAATTCCTTTTTTTAAACTAAAGCCTCGTTGATATACTGGAGTACAACTTAAGCTTAGCTCGTTAGCTAAGGTATTCGTGTGATACTATTTACCAATAACCGCGTATTTATTGCTAGTTTTATCTAATTATAATCAATCTACCTACCAATAATTTTACTTTACGATTTTTTTTAATAAGTAAATGAAGTGTTTGAATCCTTATAATTACTGAAATAGTGCGTACTGCTGTACCTGGGAAACTTTCAGTACTTCGTTTCCCTAGTCAGAAAGAGAGGGTAACGGTACTTTCAGTTACTGAAATTTATAACTGGTAATTCAAAGAGTTAGCAATAGCTTTTCTAGTTCTTTGTATGTTAAATTTGCACTTTACTCTATTATTACAATCTTCGTACATAATAGTTCGTAGCTTTACATCTATAATTACGATAAGAATTCCGGTTATAACACGACCGCTGGATTTATCTATAAAATTAGAACACGCGTGATTATCTAAGTTATCGCAATTAGAAGCATCTTAAGTACCTAAACTATATACGGACCGCAGTACTTTATTATTTTATTATTATTTAGTTAATTATCCGCGTGATTTACTTAAGTTATTGCAGTTTGAAGTATCTAAACTTACCGACCATAGTTAGTTAAACGTTAACAGGTATCTTATTTTGAACGCATCTACTATTTAGAGTACCACGAATATAACAAAAATTAAAGGCTTTATTGTCAAAATGTATAGTGAGTTATTTGAAATTATCTGTTGTTTGCATTTCGTCTTATGGGATGAACATAAGCCTAATAACTTGCTTTTCTTCAATACTGTAGTCTGAGTTTTGTTTAGAATGGATTATTTTGAACAAACAAGCTTTCATAGGTTAAGAATGAATGAATGGATAAATGTTTATTGCCGGCCCATGGCCACGTCGGAGGACGCTTTTTTAAAGTACTGGCAACAGATATGAAAAAGGCGTTTTCCCCATCGGTGTAGTCGCTTTAAATGTTAAGTGTTCGCTCGTCATTGAAACTGGGTGATACACTTAAGTCAGGGCATCGTTTCCCAAGGGTCAGCAGTTCTGGGACAACTGAATATAAAGGGTAGCTGTTCTAGGTTGTTATCAATGTTATTACCGCACCCGAGGCATTGAATCTGGTGGGAAAAGTCACCTTTAACGTTTTTAAAGTAGTTCCAGTCTTCTAATATTCTAAATCTGAATTTGGAAAGGGTGTTATGAAGCTCCACCGACAAGCTGCCGGCTGCCGTGCTTCAGATATCCCCCATTCGTCCATCCTGTACCATTTGTGTTGAACATTTTTACTGAGGGTAATTGAGCTGCTTAGACAAGAGGTACACCGCTGTGGCTGATCTTTTAATCTGGTTTGATTTAAGTTTAAGGTGTTCCTCGCATGGGGCCCATAAAGTCCAAGTGTAACCGAGTCCTAAATCTGTCTAACCCATTTTGGATTTCACTTCCCCAACGTCATTTCCCATCTCTATTTGTTATACGAGTGCTCGTCTAGCCGATGTAATCATCTTCCTGGGCCGAGACTTTGAGGAAGTAAGAGAACGATCTCACTCGAGCTACATTTGAGAGCAGGTCCAGCCCTGTTTCCAGTGCAAGAGCTGCAGACGGCATTCGTTTCGGTAACCCTAGAGCCCATTTAAGCCAGACTCTCTGTTCATAGTCTAGTTCAAAGTTTTCGAAGAGGCCCCAAATCTCGGATCCATACAGATCAACAGTACAATTTCGTTTTAAATACCGCTGCAAGCCTCTGATGGGGAAATCGTTTTAGGTGCTCCCATGCTCGGATTGCGTGCAAAACCCTGTTTGCAGCATTGCACTTCGCCCTCAGATTGCTGTTCCACCAATAATTGCTAGACTAGAGAATCCCTAGGTATTCATAAAGTTAAGATTTAAGTGCTTGAAAAATCTGCGTATTTCAGATTAAACAATGTCATGCAGTATCAGTATGACGTTCAAATATATCAAGCGAGGAATCATTTTAACTGACATTAACACGAAATATCGGACGGAAACTGATTTGAGAAAGATACCCGCAATGACGAATGCTTGTTTCAGAAAGGAACTTCACGTCTGTCAAGTTGGCAGTGTGACTAACTGGAACCAAATATATTTCCACTAGAGCCAGTAGACCTTAATTAGGTATTACTGAAACTAAACGTGGCTTTCACTGGAACTCCAAAAGTCCATGGTGCCGACTTGACATTCAGCTTTTTGGCAGCCTGATAGGGTGTCAGTCTCTGGAACCTTTGTGAAAATGACTGGAACCTTTGGTTAACTACATTTTAGCGTTTTTTTAAATAAAGTTTTATAGCTATACAACATTTGTTATCATAGTATGCATTTTATGGAAGCCTGTGGTGCCAATTTGACGTAGGGCTTCTATGTCAGCCACTCTTTTTGACTCACAGGAACCTTTAATGTAGCTCATAATTATGATGCCTGTAAAACATTTTAGTTATACGACAATTAGCTAAAGAATTATGATATTGCAGAATCCGGGGTGCAAACTTTACTATTCTACAGAGCACTTGCCAACTTACTTTTGAAGAGTGTAGAACTTGGATATGACTTGATAGATGGCGCATGATGCACAAACGTGAATCTAGTTTACAAAATGTATTTCCTTTGCTACAGGCGCGCCAGTTACCACTTTAAAATCAACTCATCATTTATGGCCAACTTGTCTTTGCTTTGTAACCGGCATATTTTTTCTTGTACTTCAGTCCTGTGACAATCGTGGAGCTCTTCGGGTACGCACTCTGGCCTCCAAACATTGTATCAGTCTCGGGGTGGAAGCGGTGATATTCATACTGGATGTGCACATTTGAGGGTAGCTCAAGGCTCTTGAACTTGTCCAGTGGTACGCGGGTGTCAACAGCGGTTTTGTAAAATTCGGTGATGTCACCTGTGTGTTGCAATAGAATTGAAACCAGAATTGATTTTAACAAAATGTAACATCTTTACCGATCGTTTTAATCAAGTGGAGCTGAGAGTTCGGTACTGCATGTTTGAATTCCTTGTGACAGGCGGCGAGAAGTTTATATTTCGTTCGTCCGTTATCAATTGGTCTGCTCTGGCTAGCATCTTGCCCGACAGTTTCCTTCAACAAAGCATTTAACCTGGAGTCGACATCAGCTGGAGGTGTATAAGACTTCAAGGAGCGTAAATAGCCTTTAGCCGCTAGTGCTTCCGCATCATACTCGATCCTGCGAATTGGTGTGGCTTGAGCAATTTCCTGTCGCCTCTTCAAAGAGGAGGCCCAGCGTACCCCAGGACGCTAACGGATAAAAACAAGTAAAAATTGACTCTGAAAGCTCACCAGTCTTTTTACATATAATAGTCGGGGAGCCCATGAGATGCACTGATAGGTAACTTGCAGTTGTTAATGCTTTTGTTAATCGTAATAATCTAAACTTACGCTCAAGCCGGTCCGTAAAGATTTGACTAAGCTTGCTGCCATTATTTAAGATAGTGACGATGAAAAATTAGCTTTCCCAGAGTTGTTTGGAAAAATTGGTAGCAGATAGCAGACGAAGTGAAGACAGTAACGCATGAAGCTTGAAGTAGTGTTTCCACCTCAAATCTTGGTATTTCCACTTGGCAATTTCCTGTATGGACTCGATCTCAGCATTTCCCGCCAAAAACATTGAAAATTACAACAATGAAACTGACTATTTAAATCCTTCGCAAAAGATAAATTAGGCAATTAAACTCAGACGAATTTCAAATATTAAAAACCTGGACAGCTTACCACGTTTTTGCACCAGCCAAAAAAATGTATTGCGTGATCACAGTGAATGTTTTACCTCTAAGTAGCAACAATTATTATAGTTTTAATATTGATTTGATTGAAATAATTATTTTGATCAACTACGCTGTGGTTAATGAATGGGAAGATTTATTTTCGGTGCAATGGTTGGTAAACAGTAGCTGTTACTCGTGCTTGCTACGTGCGGAGGTTGGTTATGTCACGTGACCGCTGGCAACCAATCAGAGGCTCGAATGTCTGTGTACCCAAGTGCCCATGTCCGAGCCGCCATGACAGTCGCCATTGAAAGGTGTCTGAACTCGCGATGGTCTCGTGAATGCGTAACGCTATTTGCCGAGTTAAAATTCTATGGACACCCTGGCCGTGTCACAGGTTGTGATGTTTAGGTAGTTTGCTTCAGTGCAAGTCTGTCTGCATAAGCATGGATTAAATTGTCATGGCTCACCCCAGTTCACAAACGAACGGAGCCAGTCTTGAGGACTGTCATACCAATTTCTTCGCCCTGGTAACTTGTTTTGCCTCTTCTCTAGCCCTCGTTCAGTCGTACAAGAGTAAAGAAAAGCAACAATATCGATATCTATAAGCATGTGGCTATTGTGTCCATGTCTTGAGGTGTTCTGAAGTTAAAGGAACCCGCGACCGATGAAAAGGCTCGAGTGCTATGAGTTTATCAAAGTGTTTATGTATTTTCGTACGGCGCCAATGGCGTACCGCGCGATACGCTGCGGGTCGCTAGGTGGCGCACCGTCAGATTTCGCCTCGGTGCAATGCCCGACTGTGCCCCAGTTTCAAGTCCTTTTCTCCTTTCCTTCTGCAACTACGATGTCCTTAGCTTAATTTAATTCTTTTGTTTGTTTATCTTTTACGTCACGCATCAATAAGCTCTATACGTAAAGCCATAGTAAGTTTGACCAACCTGTGTATGATATATCATAAAATATATAATAATGTGGTGAATGTCACTCGGTGAAGCTGATTATTTATACGCATTTTTTGGCTTTCTTTGTAAATCGTTTTAGACCGACTTGTGTGGAATCAGGTGGAGAAGGCTAATTTCTGAGGGCTCTACTCCGAACATCAGCAGCAGTTATCATCCACAACATGGCATGGGAGGAAGAAACATGGGTCTCACACAAACCGTGGAATATCTCAGTGATCCCATTCTGCTGTCGTATTCACGATGTTTATCTCATGATATCCTCTGTGTGTGGAGAAGAATCCCACTGTCTTCGGTGTCGAGTCCAAACAGTGCTGGTTTCCCGCCATTTGGGAACCAGGGCCCGTTTCAGAATTCCATGAACAGTTCTTACGCCAGCGGACAGGGGCTTAATTCTTTAAACGGGGCCAAAGAACTGTGGATTTTCTGGTACGGTGACGAACCAGATTTGTCCCACCTTGTCGCTCCCGAATTAATGAGCACAGAAAGTGAACAAGGATCGTGGGAAAATGGACTATCCTACGAATGCAGATCTCTCTTATTCAAAGCTCTTCACAACTTAATAGAAAGGTAATATTTATTTATTATTCACTACATTTATTTTTATTACCATTACATGCATATTATCACCGTATAAGCTTATAATGTATTACATCTGTTAATTTACGTTACTAATTAGTTTGCTGTTTTGATATTAACAAAGCACAGGTTATTCTTACACGTTGATCTCTAGGTGTCTACTGTCGAAGGATTTTGTACGCCTGGGTAAGTGGTTCGTGCAACCAGAAGAAGCCGGCGAGGATTTCCTGTCCTTCACGAACAGCAGAACGTACGTGATGCTTATAAATTTTTAACCAAATTCGGCAGTTTCTACTTAATTTGGTATTTTAATTTTGAGTAATTAACTAATTAATTTATAAAATAATTAATCAGAAATAAGTTAAATTAATGTTGATGAATCAAGTAACTAAGTAAATTACTTAATATAACTGAATTTGATTGCAGGGCAAATTTGTCATTCTCGTTTTCCTTCTTCGTTCATGGAGAGAGCACCGTGTGTGCTAGTGTGGACGTTCGCCGGCATCCCGCAGTCCGGAAAATCACTGCCAGACATGTCGCCGCGGCTCGGGCCTCAACGCCAGGCATTCGAGGTACAAACCCCATCATTGAATAGGAGACCTAGAAATGAGCTAACCTTGGATTACGAATGCATACAGTTTTACTTGCTCCTTACGGCCTTACCGGAATGTTGACCGGACAGTGTTACCGGACGACGGATCACGCAATCCGGAAGCTTGTGGAGGAGTGGCGTCAGTTTTATCCCATGGTGAACACGAGCTACTGCCCGTCACCCCCCGAACGAGGACCGGGACCTGGCGGCGGTAGCGAGACTTCTAGCGAGCAGGGAAGCGTTGATCTTCCGGCCATGGTAGAAGTCATTGTCGGCGGAATGAAATTGAAATATCCCGTTTGTTTCGTCTTTATTTGCGAAACTGATTTCGCATCAAATCAGGCTGTCCTAAACCAACTCTCTACAGTCGATGGAGGTAATTTAACGCAAGATACAGTTGATAAGGATCTCGTAAATGTTTCAAAACAATTAGGTTTCCCGCCTACGCCGCCGCATTCACCTTGTACCGATACTCCGCTATCACACTCCCCGGGAAGCTGCTCTTCGCTACCTCCTGCTGTAGGAACTGTACCAGCTGTCGCCGCCAGTCGGTGCGCCGTCTTGTCGGACTCGGGTAGCGACTTTACAGCTGGTTTTTTCGCCGAGCAAGCTTGGCTGGATGGTAGCGCCAGCTGTGCATTGCCGCGTGAAGGTGAAGGGAATAAGGAGAACTGTGCAGCTTGGGGGGATGCCGAAGACCCTGCCGTAAAGAGCAGCTGCTTTTGCTCACGGTAACTAATCGCTTAGTACCAAGAACTTGGCAATTGTTTAGACGTACCTTGGTATCGTTGAAATAAAAATCCAAGTTTCAGATCAAGGCGCAGCAAGAGCAACGTGCTGTATAACAACAGCCAGGCGCCAGGTTTATGGCAAAAAACTAAGGGAGTGCTAGCCACATCCACAACGACATGGAAGGGTAGAAGTGGTGGAGCAACTCCATTCCACCTGCGGTATAGTCCCCCGCCCACTGTTTCTAGTCCCTCTTGCACAGAAGTTGACCAACAAGACATTAAGTACGGCCAAGATAGGGTCAACAGGTTAGTCGAGAGTTGAACCAACCCAGCAAGTCCTTGACTGCAGAATATTCTAACCAGACTGCTTTCGTGCTAATCTCGTTCAGCATTATCCTAAGCTTCTGCATTTGTTTTTCCATTACTAGACAGTGCTCTGGTCATTCAGGTTTTACAGGTTGGTTCCTGTGGTGAAGGTGGTTTTTCGTATTAAAGAAACAGCGAATACTCAAAGCTTTGAGCTGTTGGAAAGCTTCTGGTTATTGCTTTATCTCTAATCTCTAAGGTTGCCCACGTTAATCACTATATGTCAAACATAATTGGTGCGTTTCTTGCTTTTGCAAACGATCCTTGAGGAATCAAAACTTCTCCCAGTATATATTTTAATCAAGATTTCTTCTTCTTGTGAAAACTACGGGAATCTGTCGCTTCTTGTCTTAAGTGGGAGATGATTTGAATTTTTAAAACTACATTGAATTACAAGTCTCGTGTCCTCGCTCTGTATCATAGTGAGTTTTGCCTGTTGCTTGGTCTTCGGGTATGGTACTTGCTGATGAACCAACACAGCATTCTCACTGCCGTCTGTATTGATTCCTTATACCAGTACTCATCAGTTCTAACATCTTCAATCTAACGCAGGCCTGCTAGTAGCAACTGTTGCAGCGTATCGTCAACATCTGTACCTTCTGTCCCATTACCGTCATATCCCCGTTTCCAAGCGTCAGTAAGGGGGGACAGTCAGCAGTCGGTTAGTGCTGTAGATAACCCAGCGCATTCCAGCAGCGGCAACCAGTTAAGCGCTGGTTTCCAGACGTCACCGGCCTCATTTGAGCCTTCTCCGCAGCGTACGCCACATTCGCAGCAACCAGTTAGTATACCGTCAACAGGTACAGTGATGTTTTTAAAAAGAAATGTTAGAAACCCTTGCTAAACAATTTGTTATAGAGCCTGGAATTGCAGCCGCCAGTCCCCATCGACCGTCGTCCGATGATACCACCAGTTACGTACCTTCAACGCCGTACATTGGAGAGTCTCAGCAGCACGAACCAGTCAGCACCAAGGCTACACTCTCCGGCGTTCAAACTCCGGGCGGGCCCAAATCAGAGCAGGTTTCAATCATTGACAGTTTTACCCGTATTGTCGGTAATTCATATAAATCATTGTATTTTTGTTAGGCTTATTCACCGTACATCAGTCTTCCCAGTGCAGATACTCCTGGCTGGCCCCATTCTGTGGGTCACTTGCCTGTGTCGCGCGTCGCCCAGCGTGCACGTGTGGTTTCGGGGGCTACTGTAACGCCCTTGCCAGCACCAGGCTCTGATACCACCGAAGCTTCTGACCCGGATTATGGAATCAAGAGACCTTCACTTCCCATCAAGGGATACGAGAAAGAACTTGACGAAGAAGAACGAAGCCCGGAACTGCTTTACGACTATTCCACCCTCAATGCGTGGTATACTTTGCTCTATTTAAATTGATATATTGCCATAAATAATAATTATTTACTATACGATATAGTACTGTTCTTTAGTTCGTATTGTTAAAAAACATAAAACATAACAGCTATGTTTATTACATTCAAAAATCGAAATTTGTATGCTCTATATTATTTTTTTTGTAAAAAAAACGACAGTTCTAAACAGTTGTATATTTACTTTTTAAATGTAGGTTGTTTCACCCGGTGAAGAAATTCAAAGCTGCCGATGGGAGTAGTATACCGAAAAGTGTGCTTCCCGCCTATCTTCCAAGTAAAGAGCCAAACCAGCCGGAATGCACGTCTAGTACGCAAGCCACGAACGCGCCCTTGAGAACGGAGGCAGCTGTGATAGAGGTATTACCTTGGATTAAAAAAATCACCGCCACATATTCACATTTCGTATTGCAAATTAGAAGGATAACATTGCAAATGCAGAGGTTCTGGACGCGGTAGATGATGCTAGTAACGAATCACGGAAACGGAAAGAACCCGGCGAGAGAGTAAGTTTGCAAATGCTGTGATTCCAATCATTCAGATAATGAAGCTTTTGTCCCACGTTAGCAGGAAGACGACGCGCTAAACGTGAATGGTGCAGCCAAGACGCCAGTTGTTAGTTCACTTTTTACCAGTCAAGGATTGGAACCCTCAATTCGGGACTTGGAAAACATCTTTGACAATTCGGACGAAACAAACGATGAATCGGTAGTATTGCGTTTAGTTAACTCTTGTTGCACGTAACTCAAAAACTACAATATGATCCCCAGTTTGCGGTGCCGACACCTCCGGGTTCAAACAAATCTGTGGGTACGCCCGAGGACTCCGCGCTTATAGCGAAGACGACGAATCGGGTACCGCCAGCTCATCCCTCTCCGGGAAGTATCGGCAGCTTTACTTATTTCGCTGGAGGACCTAGTGGAATAAATGTCCTGGCTTCGTCGGAGCTTTCAAAAATGTTCCCAACACCTCCGTCGCTAGAGCATCCGATGCAGTCGCCCTGCGGTCCCACGGAAACGCTGAACGACGTCACCGACCCACAGTTCTACAATCTAGTCAAATTGGAATCAGCTTTCAACGGAGCAAGTCCTTCTAGTCTGCCGGAAGAAAACGTAAATCTCCTACGAGTATCTTTATAATTAACTGGTAGAGTACTTCTTATGTTTTATAAGCAGTTTTTAAGCTGAGATTGACTGGTTAGTTAAGGCTTTAAAACTACACTTGTAATTATCTTTAAATAAAAATCAAATGCTCAGAATTGTAGCAGAATCGAATCTCATGTCATCAATTATTAAAGTATCACATTATAAATTAAAATATAAAACATTTCTCGGTTATGATTTTCTCTAGGATTGTTCTTACGTTTACCGTCCGCCCGTAGCTGCTAAACCGATACTCTCTGCCAAATATGCTCCGTTAACCGACTTACCCAGCCAAACTCTGCCTCCGATCACTCTTCCGCCGAACAGCGAATATCGTTCATCTTTCGTTCCAAGTCACAATCATCATCCGCCTGTGCTACCACCGAGACAGTTGTGCCTGCAGCCGGCACCTATTACGAGACCCTACGGGCGCCTTCCTATGCCCCCACCTGTACATTATCCGCGTGGATTAGGGTCCACTCCATTCTCTCCAATATCACCGTCACCTTACATCGAAGGATGCCCCCCATTCTTGCACGCTGTTGGCCACCCGCGTTTGCCGATGCAGAATACGTATCCGGCGCAAATGAGTCCCTCTTCGAACACCTTGAAGCATCTGCTGCAGCATCAACACCACCAGCAGCAAGTTCAACAACAACAACAGCTTCCACAGCAGCCTGCGTTACCGGAATGCCACGCCTTAACGGTGAACATCATCCTAGGAGAGTCGCTACTTAACATATTCCGGGACCATAACTTTGATAGTTGCGCCGTTTGCGTATGCAGCGCAGGACCGAGCTGCATCGGTACCATAAAAGGCCCAGACGCAATAGCATACTTGCCCGACTCCGCCAAAAGCGGTCCGTCGAACAATCGATTCGGATTTGGGACTGGATTCAATGCCGTGGGGTCCATGAGTCATCATATGGGTCTTGGAGGCCCCAGTTTTCTTGGCCTTAATTCAAGCGAAGAGGATGCAGTTCGCTGTAACTGTGGATTTAGCGCCATAGTGAATAGGAGACTGTCTCATCGTGCTGGCCTTTTTTACGAGGATGAATTGGAAATCACTGGGGCTAGCCTGACTGAAGATCCCGCCATCTACAAGAGAAAGTCTCTCTTTCTCGTGTGCCAAGGAGGAAGTGGGGAGCACCTTCTAGTACTCAAGCCTCGAGCGCTCGACTTTGTTTGCAAGTCTTCAGCGGAAAAGAAACCGCAGAATCGGTCTGAAAAGGAAGACAAGGTTGACACTATCAGCAGCACAACGGCCGCCGTCGCTGGGAATGCTGCTCTGGTCGACAGTATATCACCTGCGCTTATGGAACTTTTACGAGAGCAGTGCCTACTGATTCAGCATTCCAGCAGTCCCATTTACAAAGCGGCTGCTCATCACGTCAGCACTCGCAAAAACATTACGCTGAACTCCCTGGAGTTCAGCGACAGCACTGAAATAGTGCGGAATGCCCTCTCTCTGTCTGTTCTAAACGTCCCGCCACCCAATGCTTTACCATTACAATATCAATCACCGATGCATTCACCGTACCAGCATCAGCAGCATTGGCCGCCGCCGCCGCCGCCTCCGCCTCACCCGCACCAAGGACAACCTTATATGCCATTCGGGAATACGCCGCTGCATCCACACGCCGGAATGGGATTCAACCCGGGGCTGCATCCCATGTCGCCGGCCTCTCTGCCGCCTTCGCTTCAAAGCCCCGGTAGCATGCCCCTGCGAGGACGGCCTCCCAATTTGAATTGCGGACCCCCTCTGCCCCGTTCGATGACGCACATTACCACCAATACCAACAGCAATAGCCAGGGCCCTGTGATACATTACTGGTCCTTTTTACACGCGAACGGTCCAACCCACAGCCAAGATATAATAAGAGTTATGAGAACCCTTCAGCCGCTGCTTCAAGAAGCCATTCAGAAGAAAAGATCGGCGCCGTTATGGGGCGCACCCTTTACTGTCGAAGGTCCATTGACGTGGAGACAGTTCCATCGGATGGCCGTCAGAGGTAACTACTGTTCAGTTTGGGAGTTGCTAATAGTTTAAAATCGTGTGTTTACTTGCTTGTTTATCTTTCTTCATGATTATGTAATAGGGCGATTTGTAGTAAAGCTTTTATGGTCACATCGCTCGCAAACTGCTTTATTTTGTGTACGTCGCATGATAAACAAAATTTAACATTTGAAACACATCTTGCTGGTCTAAAGATATTGAAAGTTTCCGTAACTTGAAATCGCAGGCGTGTCGGCACGCGTGTTTTTTTTAATGGTTTGTTCTATTATTATATTATTGTGTTAATTTTATACTATTGTGATTATTATTCGATGTATTATTATTGTATTATTATTATTGTATTATTATATCATTAATTATACTATATATTATTATTATTATTGTTTTACTATTTACTTTATCATAAATTCTTACTGTCAAGTCCTTTTTTCCCCCTCTCAGGGACGGAAGATCGCTGCGAACCGCAGCCGATCCCCGCAGTTCTAGCAGGTTACGACCGCGACTGGATTTCAGTGGCTCCGCTAGCCATTCCTCATTGGGAGCGCCTTCTACTGGAACCCTACTCTCAACCCAAGGACATTACTTACATCGTCATAGCTCCAGAAGTTGACTCGATCATCTCCAAGGTGACGCACTACTTCAAGGAGTTATCATCTGTGTACGAGATGTGTCGCTTGGGGCGGCATATACCGTTGGTCAAGATGAAGCAAAGCGACGGTGTAGTACGCGTGGGCCGCAGTGCTGTCAACAAGCTCGCTGCCGAGTCGGTCGATGAATGGTTCACCTGCATAGGAGATTCCCAGGTGGCCTCGCTTTTGAGACTGTACGCCAAAGTTTGTCGACATCAGCTGGCGCCTCTTCTAGCTTCTACTCCGATCGATCGCACTTTACTAGAACCCGCTCCCTGTCAACGACCAGCCAAGCTCGAACCTTCGCTAATGGCTCCACCTACAACGGCTCCTTTCACTCCAGCGGATGGTAATGCAGAGGTGGGACCAGCTGGATTGGCTACCAGTACGCAGCTACAACCGAATATTACAGCTGATGCAAAGCCACTTTCACCGAAAGCTGAAGTCTCGGGTAATTCCAATTTCCGTAACGCAGAGCTAGAGTCGTTAGTAAAACTATTCTCGTCTTAAATTTTAGTTGAAAGTTTACCTTTTTAACTTAAATGTGTCTATTCATGTCCAGTTTAAGCAATTCTCTTTTTATTATATTGCGTAACCGTATCTATTGGATACTTATACCACTCGAAATAAGTACAAAATTAGCACAATCCAAACCATATAGTACGCACGCCCTTGTGTATGAATGATTGCTTCCGAGTAAGTCGTGAACCGTTGTTAGAGACGACTAAATATTCTTTCATCTTATGTGTTATCCTAAAGGTTTCGTAGTGGAAACAGTAATGAACTGATTTGTATTGTCTAGACACGGGTGAAATCGCGCGACAAGAAGTCGGACACTTGGGAGTGGAACACGTAACGGACGAAGAAGTGACCGAAACTCCTTCCATTGTGATCTACATGGTGGATCCCTTTTCCTGTTCGACCGAGACGAGCGATGTCCGAAGGCTTCCTGTACTTGGATTGCTGCGCTGCTACCAGCAAATCGTCAGCCTTTTACCGGAGTCTGTCCAGTCCAACACCTCGCTACAGTTGATCTCACTAGAAGCTATCATGCAGCTGGGAACAAACGGCACTTCCACGCAGGATTCGTTAAGATCGTTGGCGTTGACGGTATTTTCTCAGTGCAAAAAGCTGCCCAGTCAAGGAACCAGTGTTAAATCCCTAACAGGATGTGGACCGAGCACTGCCGTTGACATCTTCGTCAAAAGCAAAGATGTAAGAATTACATTATTTTAAGTTCTTGCAGTTATACGACTTATTTTTACTTCACAGGACAGAAATAAGCTTCCCTTTCGTCTGCACAACCCCGCGTTCATCCTGGCTCCATCTAGAGATCGCACCCTGTCGGACCTTGACAACTCAGGACCGGCATCCAGTGCTACTCATTCGTCAGGTGCACTGTCCAGTGTACTCCAGTCTAACATGCCGAAAGGAGAGAAGTTTTCCGTTTTGTACGTTAGCTACTGTCTCTCGGAAGATCAACGCTGGCTGCTAGCTTCGTGCACCGATGACCGGGGAGAGCTGATCGATAACTGTACCATTGGAATTGATGTACCCAACAGGTACATGTCTGATTTCTTCAGAATATTAGTTTACTCCCATTATATGATGCCCTTAGTAAGTTGTTGTTTCTTATAGTTTAAATATTCCGTCGGTTTTCGTTTTGAATTTTAAATTTTTCGAAACTTTCCCGGTTTCAAATTGCGCATTGTGTACCTGTAGTGTCTTACAGTTGGTTAAATAAATTAGCTAGATAATTCTGTATTTGAATCAATGCGCATCAGCCGGTACTTAAAAGCAGCTTTCATCGCACAGGACAAAACGCAAACGGTTCTCGGCGCGCCGTTACGGGCTGCAGCGCTTAATGGACTTCATTGTTGGAGTGATCTCGACTGGCGTGCATCCATGGCGGCTGGTCATAGGCCGTCTCGGTCGAATGGGACACGGAGAATTGAAAAGTATGAATTACCGACTTGCTTTATATCAAAACCTTCTACGGATTGGTGTCATTCCTTCTTTTCCTATAGGCTGGAGCTCGTTGCTAAGTAGGAAATCCTTGCTGCGCGTTTCACGTCATATGGCTGATATCTGCCGGCAGTGTTCCATCTTATCTCCAGCGGATGTTCCAGCTATCGTCTCGGCCTGTTTGGTCTCGCTAGAACCCGACTCACACTTTCGGATGATGCCAGATCAAGTACCACAGATCTTGAAGCCTCTGGTAGAACCTTAAGTAAATGATTTCATTCATTTTGAAGATTACGCCAGACGAACGCTTTGGCCAGCAATCGGCAAACTGTAGCCTTTCAACACCACAAGACGCCTCGTGCACCCATATACTCGTGTTCCCCACATCGGCTACAACCACGGTACCAGCCAACTTAGCTTTTCAACGAAATTTAGTAATAAATTAGTAATAGTTGTAAACAGTAATACCAGTTGCTGGTAATTTATTACACATAAATTTCCGACCTAGACAGACTAGGACCTAGATTCGAGCTAGGATCAATAATTTCACATTCTTTCGTACTTCAATAACGAACTTAATGAAGTCAGTATTATCCATTAACTAATTAGTATCTTTTTCCTTCACATAGTCATCGCAGACGGCTTTCCACGAACAGCACATCAATGGACCCGACCTGGGCGACGATGATTTCCTTCTGTCGGGTCTCAATGACGACATGGGTGACGGTTTTGAAGGCATGGGTGATTTGCAGGATATCTTCATGTGGCCGGAAGCAGATTCGGTCAATGATGTGGACAACGATCTCACTGCGGAGCTCACTGGTATAGTCTGATTATTACGATCCCCGCTAGATACGGCCATCGTTTGCCTATTGTTGGCAAATCTTGGTATTGTTGATCTTTATTCCGGATTTCTCGTGCGACTGGATGTTTTAGGAGGAGGTTTGTGTTCGCTCGGCGGCCTAGGATCGTCGTTATCTCCCGGAGCCTCACAAGGACCTTCTTCACCATCGAGAAGAGCCGGATTACGAGGTTCGTTACCCGAGTCTCCCTCCGGCATGGGTTGCGGCCGACAGAGTCCGGGAAGGTTGGCCGAAGCGCAGGAAGAAGTGGGTACTCTGCTACAGCAGCCCTTGGCCTTGGCGTATTACGTTTCAACAGCTCCCATCGGAGATATGCCCGCTTGGTTTTGGGCTTCTTGTCCGCATATGGCCAAAGTGTGTCCTTCATTCTTGAAGTGCGCGCTCCATTTGCATAACCATGCAGCACAGCAGGGATCCGATGACCTGCTTCAACTTCAGCAGCAGCAGCCAAACTCGGCCCGAGTTCATCCGCTCGACTCTCAAGTTACTACAGACGTCTTACGGTATTGAAAAAACATTGATTTATAAGTTACAGCTGTTTTGTTTATTTTTAAATTTTCTGCAGGACTAAACTTTATACTAAAATTATTAATGGAACTCGAAAATATTGTATGGAACATTTAGCAGATTGCCGGAATTTGATATATTGGAAATAGGACAATTAGTAAAAGAAATACTTATATCGTAAGTGCACGGTGAACCAAACAATTCCAGACTGAATTTGAATCGTGATTTTCAGCTTCGTCATGGAAGGTTACAACGCCTTATCCTGGCTGGCGCTGGACCCTCGCACCAAAGACCGAAGATCTTGCCTTCCAGTGCACATCCAGTTATTAGTACAGCTTTATCATGCCATGGCCGCCTTGGTTTGACACGAGAAGACGAACCAAATGCAGCGCTCGAATTTTCAGTTGCTTAGTGCAGTTTGTCCACAAGAAATGCCAATGTGGTCTTCATTGACACGTCAGTTTGGTACTTCGTGTGTTTAACTTATGGAAGAGTCAAAGTTTGAGCACACCTGAAAGTGTTACCCAGATAACGAACACCTAAATACCAATGTAACTCCCCTGTGTTAAAAGCGGACGAGTATCTAATCACGTGTACTCCAGATGAGCAATAGGGTTGTAGAAACCTTGCATGAAATTAATTTTGTATACTTGATTTTTTTTTACTCAGAAACGTGTCGTTCGTTTATTTACTATTGTTATTGTGTAACAAAAGCAAACAAAAAGGCTTTGTTTTTCGCACCTGAGAGACTTGCCAATCCTCACTTATTTATAAACAAGTCGTATTTTGAAATGTGTGACGTTTCGTGGGTGAAAGGTTTTAATCGACACTCAGAATGCATTTTTGTACAAATAATACCACATATAATGCGATAAAATAAAAAAAATACCGCATTCAAGTGGCTTTGTAATATTTTATTTTAGTAAAAATAGTTTGCTATACTTTAAAATATTACATCGTCATAACTTTTAACTCGTTTCTGATATCGTTCTGAACCGGTAGATGGCGCTGCAGTTAACTTATTAGTTGTAATAGAGGGACGGCCTACATGACAACAATTGCCTGTCAATGGCTCCATACAACTAAATTCTACTTTTCCTTTTCGCGATGTTGCTGAATTAAGAAAGAAAAAAGATCTTTTAACTTCAGCAATGATATTTTACACTCTTGTCTGCATTCTTTCTTACGTGATTCTGAGTTCAGCAGCAGCGGACCTGAATAACAACGACTACGCGACAACTCCTTCATGGGCAGCTGCAACACATATTTATGCAGATGTAGGTACAAATGTTTCATTGCCGTGCATTACCACACCAGAGGAATGGCCCGAAGAAGAGCTACTCGTCATGTGGGTGCGGGAAGGAAAAACACTGCACCACAGCCACATCGAAAAGAACGGCTCGCTCACCTTACACGCCGTCACCTCGCGTGACACGGGCGCCTATCAGTGTAAAATTGATTCCAACATTCCCAACCTGGGCCTATCTGGATCCCTCATTGTGCTCCATGTTAAGAGTAAATAAATTGCTGTGAATTTATTGGTTTGGTACAAACACCACTTCTTTTTTTTACAGCACCACCTCAAGCTCCTTTGAATGTAACCGTTTACCCTTCGACTGTGCTTGCCCTTGTCATGTGGAAACTTGCGGATGATGGCGGGTACCCGGTCAAACGGGTCACTGTCATCTTTCAAAAGGTTATAGATGACTTTGATGACCCCGCTTGGCGTCGGACTTACCCGGAGCACGTCGGACCCGGCATGGTAACTTTTTTTAAACAGCTCTGAAAGTTCATTCTGTCTCTAATACCACAATCCTCTCCTAGACGCAACTTGAGGTGTATCGCCTTGAACCCAACACTACTTACCGTTTCCGCGTGTGGGCGACGAACAAACTAGGACCTGGAGATTACACCGAAGCTATTGCGCATACCAAGCCGCAAGGAGATCATAACGGTACAATACCAAAGTACAACTCAAGTGTGTGCTTGATGACTATGCTCTTGTTCAGGAATCGGCAATCCGATCATCACGATAAGCAAAGATTTTGACAGTCGAATCTGGGTGGCTGCTGTTTCGGTCGTCTTTGGAACCCTGCTTATCCTAATTGCTGTTTTGATCACCTTCATCTTGGTTGACCGCAAATTTCGACGAAGGCGTAAATATCTCATTTTCAGTCGCTCGTCCTTTTTTTCATTCAGTACCAGTATTCATTTATTCATTTATGATTTTATGTATCTTAGCAATAGTATTGATATGTATAAATTTATTTTTGATATTATCGTTTATTGCGATATTAAGTATAATAGAGGGTTATATTTGTACTGTAGGAAGACGTCGTACTGATTTTTCGGAGGATGTGGAACTCTTGACGAACATAACCATGAATCCCACTTTTGGTGAGGAGAGCGCAGCTGAAGGCACCGTCATTGCAACGTGCGAGCAGCATAACGATGGTCAATCATTGGTAAAACTGAACAGTAATTCAGTTGTGAGACTTTGAGCAATCCGTAAACGAGCAATCTCTCGACTTGTACTCCCACGCTTTGTAGATCGTCGCTAAACCTACACTTCGAGCTAGTCATTTTATATTGGTTTCACTTTTTGCACTGCGTATTTATTTCGTGATCAGTGTCATTTTAAAACCACGAGCGTATATGCTTGTTATGCTTCGACGAACAATACACTTTATTTGCGTTGGAAAGTTTGTTACATTTTGTATTCATCCGGTACATTATGGTGAAAAAAAGAACAGCTAGACTATTGACGCTGCGACGTGTCTCTTGAGCGGTAAGTGATTCCGCGATTCTTCATCTCACGAACGAAACTGGCTGGAAGACGGCCTGAAACTGAGATCGCATAGACTCCTTTCTGTTTGCGATCTGAAATAAAAACGAAAATCACCTGAATGCACATCCCTATTGAGACATTTTGTAGAGTAAACGAAACTGTACATCATGCAAATGACAGTACTTAGTATTTCGGTTCGTACTTATTCTTTGCCATTTGGCGACCCAGCTGTCCTCAGCGCTCATCAGGGCAATCATTCTTGAATGTAAAACATAGAAAATGCATTATGCATGTAATTTCAGCGTATCCACAATTACAGCGGGAAACTTGTGCAATACCCGTCAAAATTTGTGCTTGTGCAGTCGTAGACGTTGTCTCTGTTGCTCTTCATCCGTAGGAACTCGTCGCAGTTCTCGCACCCATCATATTCGAACTGCTCGAAAGTCTGAAAAGATTGAAATACGCAATGTTGATGATGGACAGAGATTTATCTAAGTAACCATATATTTAAAATTTCCACAAGAAGTCATACAACAGTCTTATAAACATTCTACGTTGATAATACTTATACTATAATTAGTTTCACCTTAATTAACGAGCAGACCAAACAGGCCCTCAGATTGCGCAGATCTTTTGGTACAGTCTCTAACGACATTTCAGCGTGTGTTGATATTTTAAAAACAGTTTACGGAAGATGTGACACCACACTGTCAAACTTGCAGGTATTAACAACAAGAGGAAAACCTCGCTCGGGCTTGCCATGCGCAGGGTTGCCAGATTCTCTTTCTGTTTACAATTATCGGTGTAAATATTAATCCATTAACTCAGTTTAATTTAACTTATAATCAGGTATTTCACTTACAGTTTAGTTTGATACAGATTAAATTATTTTAGATTTACTCTAGCTTATTGTAGTCTATTTCAGTTAAATTTATTTAAATTTACTTTAATTTGGTAAATTCTAGTCCAGGTTTAACTAAATTCATTTCCATGCTTTTTAATGTGGTTTCACATGTATATTTACATCTTACACGCATTTATATACGTATGTATATTTACTAGTGGTCAAGTCAAGCTACTTCGTGCTGTTACTCAACCTATGAAAGCAATGCGTTCCATATCAAATTAAGCTGATTGGTAATAATATTCAACCTACAAAACAACAAAAGTGATGCAGCCAAGGTAAAACTTGTTAAATCTGTACATTGTCATCTCAGTTTCATTAATTTGTCACTTTCTTATCCCGCTTCATGTTTATAATTACAATAGGAAGGTCTGATGTCAATTAACAACTATCCAAACTGGGTCTGTCAGCAATGCTCGTGTAGTTCAGATGTCACCATGGCCGAAGTTCTTTCTTCCGGTTTTTGGCCTGGTTCGCCTCAGCTCAGAAAGGTTTGGTATTGGTATCGACATACTGAATAGATCTTGATAAACTTACTATTTGGGAATGTACCTGTTCTGTTATGAAGTGCTGGAGAACTACGATGATTTGAAGAACTGCAGCCGCGGCCTATCGCTTAGCGCGTACCTCTCCAGCTTAAAAGCTACGTCCGTAAGCCGAAATAGGGTAAATTGAAATGTATCTGTGTTTGCCGTATCAAATATGTGAGTAAATATTAATCTTCATTTTCTTCCAGAATGGAACAGTATCACCCACAGTGTTTAAGAAAGCTCTTGACGAGTTCGTTTTGCCTCCTTTTGAACTGCAAAAATTATCAGGCCTCATCTACACATCGTGTCCGGCCTGTTCTGACGGCACGCATGGCGCAGGGGTAGACGGGAACAAGAAGCTTTTTAGAAGAATTAGACGACGAACCCGAGGAAGAAGAAGAAGAATTAGACAAAGAACTCGAGAAGAAGAATAATAATAAGAAGCAGAGGACGAGGACTGCACTGAGGAGGAAGATTATGCGGGAGAAAGACAAGCTGAAGAGGAAATAGTCGCATACAGATAGAAGAACTGCTACCCTGTAGGGTGTTTGTATACTTCGGAAGACTGTGTTTTCTGTCATGCTAAAAATATACTGACTTCCAGATGTACAGCTGAGGAAAATTTCAGTAATAGGGCTGTTGGTTCTGATCCACTTTAAAGCGACAACTCCAGTTAAAAGTAGCTATGGTAGATTAAGCGGCGGTACCAAGACTAGAGGCAGCAGAAATATAAGCCTGTAATAAAATTATTAAAGATAAGACTTATACTTACAGATTCGAACTAACTTTCTTGCTAAATCTACCTCAGCAGTGTTTGTAATCTTTATTAAAAACGCTTGGAAAAAGCTTTCCTAACCGTAACAAGTGGGGCTATGAAATGTTCTTACTACTAAGAAAAGCCATAACTCTGCTATATAACAATATAGCAAAATTTTAGCTGCACATTAGCAAAGCCTACATTAATATCTGCCAAACTCAAACTACTGTAGAACAATATACCCTAGAGTAAACTATATAAAAGCCATGATCACCTATGTAACAATACGGCTTTACAAAGATAACGCACATGTAAATATATAATTGTTTAGCAAAGGGTTAGCCATATAATACTCTAGGGAAAACCTATATAAATTTGGATGTAAAACTAATCTGCTTTTAAACGTGTAAACTACTACATAAAGATTTGACAAAGTGTTCACTGCGAACAAATTAACGAGGACAATTCACATAATAGTAGGACTAAAATTATTTCCTTTTATTCGAAAATACAGCCAAAAAGCCTCTGCATATCAGTATACCGTAATATAACCATAGCACAGCTTAATCTATAAAGCATAAATTAAAACCTGATAGAAAATTATTTACATTAAACAGGATTTGCTACAGTATTTCACAGCTGTCAAGATATAGCGAAGTNAGTAGCGAACAAATTAACGAGGACAATTCACATAATAGTAGGACTAAAATTATTTCCTTTTATTCGAAAATACAGCCAAAAAGCCGCTGGATATCAGTATACCGTAATATAACCATAGCACAGCTTAATCTATAAAGCATAAATTAAAACCTGATAGAAAATTATTTACATTAAACAGGATTTGCTACAGTATTTCACAGCTGTCAAGATATAGCGAAGTTGTTGCTTTATACGCACCGAAATCGCGCTATATACGAGTTTACTTGTGCCGAAATATAAAGCCATAAAGCTGTTCAGGACCATCTCTATCAAGCATGAACAGAAATATTACAAGAGATTTATGTATATTTATAATTAAACAGTATCTTCTACAATATTTTTCAGTTGCCGACATATTGCAAAGATATTGCTAAATATAATTTTTCCTTATATAGCCATAAACGCGCTATAGATGAGTTCGCTTGTAACGAAATATATAACCTTAAAACTGTCCATGCTCATCATTATAACGCGTAAACTAATTAACTTACAAATGATTGCTGTATATCTGTAATAAAAACGGTATTTTCTATTAGGTTTCATAGTTGCCAACATATTCCTGAAGAATTGCTGTTTCACATTTTCTAATAGCTCTATAAAATATAAACCAAAGAAGTTTTGAGAAGATTTATATACATGTATGTATAATAAGAACAGTTTTTTGTACAATTCCTCACAGTTGCGAACATACACACATACATTACATACATTATCGCATAAGTTGTCATCATATAGTTCGAATGTTGCCATACATAGCGTTGCTTTATATCGCGTTTCATGTCAAGTCAAGCTAGTTGTCTCCATTGCTTAACAGCATGGAGACATATTGTTCACTTTTTTCCACTCCATGTTTTTTTTTCCTTTT